>JAPYYW010000236.1:0-11742 GCA_030522545.1 Cremastinae sp. A BG-2022a | reverse complement strand
AAACCGATTACGGTCTTAATTGTTTTTTGATTTTCGACTGAATTTGCAATCAGTTGGCCGGTAGAAAGTGTCGGGGTAAGACGTGTCGGGTCTCGGCAGGTAGTTCGTTACCAAAAAATATTTCGTAGAAATTCGACAAGTTTAATTGAGTGTCAGTTCCAGTGTAATTTTTAATCATACGAAAAGTGAATAGTTTTAGAGTTTTAAATTTATAATCTCGTTTCGAAATACTCGAAAAGAATGTCAGTGCAGATGAAACCGCCGTAAGTATATAATTGATACAAATAATCTCGATTCAGCTGTTCAAATAATTTCAATACATTAAACACAAGTAGTCTTTTCCAAGGCTGATAAACTCAAACAGTTTATTAATAAGGGTTTTACATCGCAAAATGTCTACAAAATCCAGTGTGACCCTCTGCGGAAATTCACACATTTTTTTGAAATTTTTTTTCATTTTTAAAAGCGTTGTTGCTCGTAAAAGAAAAAATATAATATTTTGTTTTTTCTTAATTTTCTGAGTTAGCTTTTATTAAAGCCTACATAACTTGTATCCATGTATTATATTGTGCTGAACAAAATTTGCAACTCAATTTTATAATTTTCAAATTTTTTACTCTGGTTTTTTTCATTTTTTAAAAATTCATTCATTCCACATTCTTGGAATTTCAACAAACGAAAAAAAAATTTTACTTTGTTTTTTTTTCTTCATTTTTTGAAAATTCTAAGAATGCCGTGCACTAGTTTAGTGTACTCTGCATAACATATTTAAATTTCAATTCATTTGCTTGAAAAATACGAGCGTGGGATTTGTCGGAAAAATTACTCGAAGTTGGGTGTTTCGCATCACCTTAAACGTTTAGATTTTCAACTCGATTTCAAATTAGTAGATCAGGAGACAGCGTTGTGGTAAGACGTGTGTCTCACAAGTTAATTCGTTGTCGAAAAGCGTTTAGTGACATCAGGCAAATTCGAGTGAGTGTCAGTTTCAGGATAATAATGAATCACATACGAGAGAGTGAATACACATGTGTTAGTGGTTTAAATTGAAATTTTAGATTTTATAATTGATAGTCGCTGCGGAATAATAAAAACCCTTCATTATATAAGGTACAAAGTTCAGATATTCTGGGGATTATTTTACACAAAACATACGGATTATTTACACATAACTGCAAACAAAACATGTGCTAGGGATTAAAGTGTGTTTTTAGCGTTTTTAATCAAATATCTCTGACACAAAGTTCGGATATTCTGAGGATTATTTTATACAAAACGTACGGATTATTTACACACAACTGATGCAGACAAAACATATGGGTAAGAGATTGAAACATGTGGTTAGATTTTTTGATCAATATCGCTGAGAAATAAAAAATCTCTGTATTTTGTACATGGAGAGGATTTAATACGAAAATTATTGTGTTTTATCATACTGTAGTGACGGTTCGGAAATTCTGAGAATTATATTCACACAAAAAATATCGTAATTCTAGTAATTTTTATAATTCACCAGTTAATTTTTATTATTACTTAATCCAATTAATCTTTAAGTTACACACGTTTTTATTTATATCATGACATAAGAATTAAATCTGAGTTTGCTTATGATTTACAAAAGATCGCATTTAATAATTTTCTCGTATATACTTTGCAAAAATAACTCAAATGTAGTGGTGCCAAAACAAGTATATGTACATACTGTAAAAAAAATTGATAAATGATGCTGGGCAAAAGAATTCTTGTTGAAAATTTTAAGACTTATTATTATTTAAAAAATTGAATAATATTTAACTTGACATTATTCTACCCTAAAGAATTTCTCATCAATTTTTCAGCTCGAATACTTGCTTCGTGTTTTACTTTATGTGTACTATTTTGAAGTCGTTTTTTCGTTAGAGAATAAAAAATGAGTCGCATCTCTCAATAATTCATTTAAAATTGACAATTAGAAGTAAAGAGCGCTTAAAAAATCTCGACTTTTTTTGACACAAAGAGTTCGCTGATTCGCTTCTCAGTAGAAGCGAAGAAGAAAAGCTCATAAAAAATCAATTGCTCGGAACGTCGTATTCACTTGGAAAAGATGATGCTTCGCGTTGAAGAAAGAAAGAGGGTGAAAAATCCTTTTTCGAGAACACACACGTGACGTTCGCGGGAGAGACAGGAAAAAAAAATTTTTCTCACGGCGAGTAGTGAACTCCGGCTCGAGTATCCTCTCCACCCAATTTCTCAAGAAGTCGACTCCGAGTCTCGGTGACCCACTTCCACCCTGATCCGACGTTCACTAAATCACGAAAACCAGGAACATAGACCGTGTATCGATCTTATCAATGTTTAAAAGCTATAGATTTCAAATCTGTCGTCTGGCTGTATCAGCAACTTTGCCGCTTTATCTTCCTCTCGAATCGAGGCTACAAAAGCTAAAGAGGTACCTGTGTGACTATATCGAGCCAATTATTGAGAGATTTGCTTCGAGTAATTTAATTGTCGAACCAACGTCGTTATTCAACCATACGTGTGCCTATATTGAATCTTTGCAAAATAGTCATTTCATATTATGTCAAGATCTTTGAATCCATAATTATAATTAATCATCAAAGTATACATTAATTACAATTGTTGATTTGGCGATATTCATTAGCCTAAAAATATCGAAATTTTTAGAAAAAATGTTAGATTTGTAAATTTATGATTGGAGTCATGTGTGCAGACTAAATATTTCAAAAAATCGTCAACATTCGAGTAGGATGAGTTTTCGCTCCGAATAGTGTGCTTCGTACCACATAGAATAACATAGAATAAACATAGAATAAAATAAGTGGTTACTTATTACTATAATTTTTAATTATTTTCATAATCTGTATTAAGTGAAGTTTTTGAAATTTTGTGGTTTTTAATTTAAAAACTTAATACCTGTGTGCATAACAGGATGGAGTACTTGTAGTTATTCAGTTACGGTTAGACCGTACAAATTTCGTTAAATATGCTGGGTGCACTGACCTACATTGCTGTGCACACTTAGCCAAACATTTGGTTAAGTGCGTACGCATATTTTGTTGAGACTCTTTTCTACTTTACTATACTAGAATCAGACAACAAACAGTTCAAGTTTTATTTTGTTATATTTGAAACTGATAGAAGCCTTAACTAGATGTCTTTGTTTTATTTCTTAATTTAAAATTGATAACTGTACAAATAATCTAGCAAAAAATGCGCACACTTTTCTTCCACTTGACTCTAGATGATGTGTAGAATATAGAAAGATGCGAAAGAAGTTTATATAAAAACTATTCTCGTTAAAACATGAATTATTGAGTAGACTATAGTTTTGCATATTGCTGCATTAATATACAATTAAGTTTGATAGAGTGGCGCTTTCATGTTAAGTTGTGAAAACAAGTATCGATGATTTCGTAATATTTTGTTGTACACATAATTGTCAATCATCAATAATAGAGTATTATATTATTATGATTATCAAACTTTTTAAATCACAACAACTACTCGAGGAAAATACATTATTTACAGCCGAGAACAGCCATGACTCTATATCTCATCCGATAAGTAAGCAGCTTTAAGAGGTCTATCCTTTTTAATAATTAATATCGAATTCATTGTAATGTTTCATAAAACTCTTTAAACCAATTTAATTGTTTTTTTCTCTTTTCAATAGAAAAATAAGTTAATATGTGATAAAACGTAGTGAAAATTTGGATATTCTGAGGATTATTTACACAAAACGTATAGGAGCGAGTGAATATACATATGCAATGAAATAAATTAAGTTGTGCAAACTGAAAAATGATTAAATTTCAATTAAATCATCAATAAATTAATTCAATTTTCAAAAAATTATATTTGCTTGCCCCATTTTTATAGTGCAGATCGGAAAAAATTTGATGAAAAATACTTCGGAGTAGAATATACTACTTTTTTTTAAACGTATGTATGATAAAAACTTTTATAATTTAAATCAGCACGTACTCTGTCTCAAAGAATTTTTAAAAATGATTTCTTCAATCACAACTCTTTAGAGTTTGCGCACTTTTTTGGGCCCATAAGCAATTTAAAAAAACGTTATTATAGTAAGTATAATAATTAAACATACGTATGAGTGAATACAGCACATAAAACTGTATATTTGTTCGAACTCAATCCATCATTCATATGAAATATATTTTATAACTTTATTATATTATATAATTTCATGATTACTTCATAATTAACACTGCATATGATTATATAATATATGTATGATACGTAATATGTCCGTATATATCACTCTATAAACTTATCCCAATCCATATCTTGTTTTTTGACGAATGCTGGAACATATACGTATTAATTAACGTGGATATGAGCTCATAGTGAACATCCTGAGCTGCTTGGATTTCCATCGGCTTTGCGTATCGCGGTTTAATTCAATTTAATGGCTATATACACAAATGAACACGCGATTCTGCCTCGTTTCACCTCTCTTGTGGGTGAAAGAGATGGAAGCAGCGAATAGACGAACAGAGAGAAAGAGAGCAGTTATTGGAATGGACTAAAATCGATGAGACTTATCGTGTGCGAAGTTTATACGTGTACCCACACGTCGATGTACGGTCGAGATTTGCGGTCTTGCTGATGCCATAGTTTGCGTACGTTTGTGCCTCCGCGCGAGATAGACAGAAAATGAACGAGTGATTGATCGATGACGAAAGGGAAACGCGTACAACGGGCGTGGTCTGAAGGGAATCTTGACTTTGGAAAATTTATCATCATCGAGAAAGTTTCATAACGATCTCCTCTACGTCGCGTACACGCCAAACTCCCTCCGAGTCTTTCATTGCGAACTCTTCGACATTAATCGAGACCCCTGTCACTTTTCGGCTCAGTCACCCAACTTCTTTGTTTCTAAACCCAAATTTCACATTTACTTCCATTATTGTTTCGTCTCTTGGCTACGAACGTCACGTCGATAAAAAAATCCATTACGTGTGACTCCTACAAAGAATGACCTTTTTTCTTGTGAACGTGTATACTTTGATTTTGAAAATTTTTTTTCATTTGATATTTGAATTGTTTATGAGAGCGGATTTTTTACATTTTCTTTCGCCATATTGATTTTACATAAAACATATTTTATTGAGGTGGCAGAAAAACAATGGTATATATGATACCACAAAATATTTATAACCGAATCAAACACGTTTGAAAAGGAATATGCACACTTTCGGGTATGTTGATGATCTTCGAGCTTAAGTTTATTGAAATTGAAATTAAATAATTATTATAATATAATTAAATATTTAATAATTAAATAATTATCACTTTTGTTATCTATGGGAAATTTCCAATCAAATAGGCTCTTGATATCGAAAAAAAATTTTTCAAAAAATTTGGTGACTCACACTTTGTCTCATAGACCCATGAAAATTTTAATTTGCAATATCTTTTTTCTTCTTGACGAAATTTACTTTGTTAAGGGTGATTTTAAAAGATTGTTGCAAGACGAAGTGAATGGCGCAAGGATTATGTAAATAGATCAATTTTTTGAAAAGTTATCACGCCTTGAAGATTTTTGAAAAAATGGAGAGGGGTATGTACACCTTCAAAAATTCGCAAAATTTTTTTTATTTCTTTTTCTCGATTTTAAAAGCCTATTCGATTGAAAATTTCCTGTACATATCGAAAATACTACTTATTCGGGGCGAAATTCAAGAATTCATATTGAAAAATTGAAAAAACTGATTTTTTGATCAGTTTTTTTAATTTTTCAATATGAATTCTTGGATTGCACCCCGAATAATTAGCATTTTCGTTATCTACGAGAAATTTCCGAACAAATAGACTCTTGATGTAAATAAAAGATTTTAATCAATCTTGCGAATTTTTTTCACTCACACTCTGGGTCTCGATTAAACGTGCACGAGTTAAAAATAATATCTTTTTGCAATTAAAAGCTATGCTTAATTTATATTTTGATTAATAAATGTTCACCGGAGGAAGTTTAAAATTGTGATAAATCATATTATTCAGGGAGACATTTGTCTGCATTGCGGTATACGATCACGAGTAACGCGACTTGTCGGAAATTCTCGAATCTGAGCCCCGGTGCGATACCGCGGACGATTATCGTGTCGTCGTAACATACCTTCGTGAATCTCAGGTTCGTGCGGTTAAACGTTTTCGTGGATCGGCATCGAATTAAAGCACGAGTGTACTTACATCGAATGGTTTACACATTTTACATACGTTCGATAAATCGCGTAATCATAAAAAATTTATTTTAGACCGTTATATAAACTTTGAAACATAAAAAAATTCATTGAAAAATAAATACAATTTTACGAATACTGTGAATTTTTACAGTTTTATTGATTTGTACATTTTTTATTCATGTATTATATTAGTTTTGTATCAATTATATTTTGAGATAAAATCTTGCTTTCTGGTAATTTTTATACAAAAAACATGTTTCATCGTTATATTTTTCAAATATGCTTTGAGAAAAAATTCTTTGCAAGTGTTTCCCGGCGCATAAAAATTTGGTATAGCGATAAAAAAAATCCGCGACTGCGGCAAATGCACCAGGATCGCCGACACGTATATTTTCACCCTGGAAACCGAATCCCAAGTTCACGTTTTACATATTCGCGTTATCGCGTGCCCGGAGGCTCTCAACGCCAAAAATGACATTTCCACGTGGCTCGCATTCTCTCTCCATCTCGTTGCGAACAACGAGCGCCAAACTTTTTACGAGTCTTGAACTCTTCGTGCACTAAAAATCGAAAAAAAAATGTTTTTTCCCTGGTACGAAATTCGCGAAAATAATTCCCGACTGTTCGAGATTCTCTTGTCGTGAAATGCCCCGTACGTATTTGCACGGAGCACGAATTTAAAGGCCACCGAGAGTGAAACGCTTCCGTACGTGTACATTTGACGGGAACAAGGGTAAAAAGCGAATTTGCTAGCTACACGAAAAGCTCAAGATTTTATTCCTGACACGAAGCCGACGAAAAAAAAAATACCGAGGAAAAAAGTTCAGAAGCGATAAAAGAAAAAAAATTTACGATATGTGTTCGTTAAGAGTGCCACTTACCGATTTTACTCATTTTTATTTCTCTCTTTTTCCTCCCCCGCTCTTTTTCTTAAACTATAACTTCGTGAGAAGTATGTCGTAGAAAAAGGAAACATAAAACTCAACTACAAGGAGAAGAGAAAAAAAAGGAGAGAACTAGCTGGTTCATGAATTTTTTTCTTACCGTGCGGAAAACGATAGAAAAAAAGAGTACGAACTGTCTCGTGTAAAAAAAAAACATCAAACTTTTATTTTTACTCGTTGTTACATGTATATATGTATTCCACTATTCAAGGTTTTTCGATCGTTGAGGCTAATTCGAGTTTAATCAATGAAATCTTTTATTTTAAAAACCCTTTATTTTAGTCTACTTTATAAATTTTATCAAAATTTACCATTTTATTTTCTTGTAATAAAATATTTTTGAAGCTAATCGCAATGATAATTTTATTGGAGATTTTTTTTTAAAGGAAGTTACATTAACAGATATATATAGTTTTGTATGGAAGGACTTGTGTGTAGCAATAAAAGAAAATAGCTGCGTATGCCTCAGGAGGGAAATGAAGGGTGGAATCAGGAGAATAGTTAAAAAAAAATACGCGCAACCTCGTAGCATTTTCACTCTCGTTCTTGCTATTCTTCGTTTAACGCATTTAAAAATGGAGAAAAATCACTGGTGGGAAGCCTTCCGTATACATTGTTCCCAATATCGACTCTTTTATTGTAAGCAAATAAACGAGCAATTACGAAGCGAAGCCACGGCGAAAGAAATTGGAGCGTAGAAGAGTTTTCCAGCCAGGCGATTCTATTGGTCGAGCGAGAACGGTAAACGAGAGAGAAGAAAGCTAGACGAGCGGAGAGAAATCGTTTCGGGATATCGAAACATTTTAACTCGGAAGTAGACGTCCGACTCGTGAACAGAATCGACGTAAAATACCCGAAGAAAGGTTTCGAGCCACCGTCGGATGATTGACGTGAAAAGCTGCGAAAGCTTTGCCGAGCGAACATAGTGTCGCGTTCAATCGCCGGAATCCCTTAGACCGTTAAAACCGGAAACTCGATTAAACTTCACGCTCACCGAAGAGCTCTCTCAGTCTTCCCGAATTTCGCAATCCTTCTTGACACTTGGAATTCTGTCAAATAACCTGATGTTCTCCGCTTCGACAATTCAATGAAAATTCCGAAAACTGGGACAGAAACATTTTCAGTCGTAAATACATTCACGAGATTTTCTAAAGCCCAAAAATGTACCAAAAGAGCTATGACGTAAAATATAAAATGAATGTTAACACGTTGAAAGTGCACTGTCAACGATTCTTAAAAAAAATTGCTAAATTTTTAAAAATTTCGATGCTTATATCGTCGAATTTCGGGACAAATATAAGTTGGTATTCTAAGCCGAGATAGAAGGAACTTCCATTTTCCGCAGGTTATGAGAGAACGAGAATTGGCTGGGCGAGAATACCTCGAGCAATTTGGAAGCGAGCTCGGTGACACGACCGGGTAATTGGAGCGTAAAATGCAAAGTGAGAGACACGAAGAAACGTACAGAGATACGAAAAAAACGTGTGACGAGCACGCGACAGAGAATAAAAAGGAGAAAGACCTGAGAAGAGTGTTCGCGGTCCGGGGGAAAAAAATTGTCGCGATGGCATAAATTAAAGTAGGCCAGTGAGATTGAAAGCATCAATAATGGAAGAGTTTTTGCGTCAAAAATGAAAGAGATTTCGACTCTCGTCTCTTTTTGGCACAATCACGACCGAATAATCACGAAACTGGCTCGAAAACTTTTCTTAATTACGGATTTCTTGATAACGCGCATTTTGTTACGCGATTTTTTTTTTTTTTTTATGAAACCTTGTCTCATTTCTCATCTCTTTTACGACGCTTTTCAACTTTTTCAGGGACTTTTTTTCCCTGCGCGTATATAACTGTATTTTTTGCTCGTAATTTAAGTCATTATTTTAATCGTCGCATTTGCATTAATTGCGAGAGTTTTCCACTTAGCGTTTAATGCCGAGCGTGACAGCGGGCTAAGATTTTTTACGGATTTTTTGGTCTCGCTTCAGGACAAAAACGAGACCAGGAAGTTTTCTCGCTGATGTCCTTCCCCTAGCGATTCTCAAGATGAAAGAACCGGGAGACGGAGAAATATGAAAGATGGAATGGAAGTGAAAAACGAGCGACGGAGACTTAGAAAAAAAGTCGAAAAAGAAATCAGTGCATGAGATCTATTCAGAAGCTCTTGTCCTATTTCTCTCAAGCTTTTTTCCTCTTATCGTTTCGATTCTTATTTCAGGCGCATCTCATTTTTCGACAATGCCACTCGTGAAAGAAGAACTGATGGATTTTGGATCCTCCAAATCTCCATTCTTTTTCTTCCCCACACTCATGTTTTTGTTTTCTTAATGCAGAGAAAAAATTGCTATGAAAATTTGCGTTTTAACGTTTATCGACCATAAATTTCTTTTCTTGGAGGAGGAGCTGAGCTTTTTCACTCTAAAAATCCTAAATAATCCGGAAGCGAGCGAGTCCATAACTCTTCGACGGTTATTCAGGAAACGAGAGTGTTTTAAGATTTATCTCTCATGCTTTACCGCACAGGCTTCTCGATGGGGTCGGAAGACATCTACGACTTCTCTTTGTTTTGCCCTTCCTTTATTCCATAAATTGCAAATTAAATTATTTTTAGCATCAATACTTATTAACACCATTCTTGGTCATAGTTTCCACCATTTGGTGTAGAATGTCATGTTATTAATAGAAATGGTTATTATTATACATGGTTATTATTATATTATATATGGTTATTATTAATATTGCTATGCTGTGTTCGATCAATGTAAATAATTAACACGCAATATAAACAACATTTAGTGCGTAAAATTAATGATGTATAATATACTACTCCTGCTAATACCATTCGGTGCGAATAAAAAAAAGATACAGATTGATCAATAATGTTCTTAAAATGAAATAAATTTTTTTTTTTTGAAATAAACATTAAGAATTGAATTATTAAATTCTTGTATTTGTGAATGCATAGAAAGAAAATATCGTTTTTATATGTGCTGACAAGAATGAAAGTGGAAAAATGTTTGTCTTCTTCATTCTGCGATTTTTTTTCACCACTTGTCCAATATATTTCTTGCTCTTCTCGAAACGCTGTATACACGTCGTTCCCCCGAGCGAATCTTTCTCGAGAGTTGAGGCTGGTCACGTATGTCTCCACATTAATCCTGAGTCACATAGATCCTCCGAACGGAGAATCTTATCGTACAAGGAAGAAAATTTTCTTCGAAAGTCCCGCTAAAAAATACGGTGCTCCAAGACAATTTTACACCAAAAATTAATGTGTTTTATCGAAGTCAGATAATCGAACATTTTGGGAATTTTTCACGCAAAGCACAGCATTTCCTATATAATTTTTTTAATCGATGTAATCATTCCTATATACACAAAATTATATACTATTTTACACGAAACATTCTCAACATTTCTGAACTGTCACCACAATACAAAAAAGCTTATTATAATAATTTTTGCAAGAAATTCTGTTTGTGACAAAATGTTATCAAAAAAAAAATTTTTGGTCATTCGTGGAGCAATAATTTTTTTTCGTGCCGAAATAATACCCATTATTCATTTTTTTTCTTGGATGTGAAATCCACGCTAGACATCGGTGTATAACGTGAAGCCTTTGGATTACGAAATTAATATGTTTTATCGAAGTCAGATAATCGTTTGAACATTTTGGAAATTTTTCACGCAAAGCACAGCATTTCCTATATAATTTTTTTTCCTATATAAATTTTTGTAATCATTCCTATATATACACAAAATTATATACTATTTTACACGAAAAATTCTCAACATTTCTGAACTGTCACCACAATACAAAAAAGCTTATTATAATAATTTTTGCAAGAAATTCTGTATGTGACGAAATTTAATCAAAAAAAGAATTTTTGGTCATTCATGGAGCAATAATTTTTTTTCGTGCCGAAATAATACCCATTATTCATTTTTTTCTTGGATGTGAAATCCACGCTAGACATAGGTGTATAACGCGAAGCCTTTGGATTACGAAGTAATCGCTCTTAACCCGATTACAGAGAGAAGTATATGGAGGGCTGTGCGAGATGTCTAAAAGATATGGGCGAGAGACGAAGAGAGAGGAATATCGCTTTGAGAATCCGGGATATCGTAAAGGAAAACTCCGGAGATAAAGGAATCGCGGTCACCGGGTATATTGGATAATGCCAAAAAAAGCTCTTGCCCTCCATATAATCTTGCCTCTCTTCATTTCTCTTATCCGGATTCTTCTTTCATTCGCTTTAATTCGGTCGCCGCACGTACGGTGAAAGTCGAAAAAATTGAATTGCTTAATTAATTTGAGGTCAGTTTCTTTTGAGAAAGATTCTATAAAATGTAACATCACGTTGCATTGTTGAAAGAAAAATGGTTGCTAACCTTTATTGCAACTTGAAAAATGAAGCGATTGTTTTCAACTTATCTATATTAAAAAAGACATGAGGCCTCTAATCGATTCATCGAAATAGAGCGTGTATTATGCAGAACGCATTGACTTTTGGCTAATCTCTACTCATTAGAAAAAAATTTGACGTGCGTCAAAATTTTTCATGGGTCCACGAGACCCAGTGTGACTCACCAAA
>JAPYYW010000235.1:0-70593 GCA_030522545.1 Cremastinae sp. A BG-2022a | reverse complement strand
ATCGACGTTGAAAACTGTCTCTATGACAAATTTCATTCAAATCCTTGCAAAAGTTTTTGCGTTATCGAGTAACAAACAAACAAACTTACTTTCACATTTTTATAATATTAGTTAGGATTATTGAACTAATTATATTTAATTTAGATTTATTAATTATATTAGTATAATCAATAGTAACAAAATATAATTAATATAATAACTCTATATTCTATTAACAGAATTCTACTAATATAGAATTAATAGATTAATAGATTCAATTGTTTCCCAAATATATTTTATTTTACGATAAAGACATCTTTATTAATAAAATAATCAGCATGGTTGTCACTTTACAGTAAAATCTACTATCGTGATTTCTTTCAGTGTACATAGCAAAGTTTTCTCAAATTCAGCAACAATTTTTCTACAACACCAAAGAACGTTCATCTAGTTATTCTTTTTTTTTCAACCCATAAAAAAATGTCAACTCATGATTTTATCTTTAGTTTATGTGGGAAGGAAACTTTTGAACGGGCTGTCGCGATCGAAATACCTTAAAGTTGAAATTAGTACGTGTGTAATGTAGTACACGGTGATATGGGCAGATACATTTATGAGCTATTTTAGTATAGACATGTAGGTATACATTTAAAAGTGAGCGTTGTAATAAGTATAGTGAATGGTGCTGGAGAGGGCTATTTGTGATCGTATAGTTACGAGGGGATTTACGAGGGCCCGTGAATCATTTTATATGGCACTCGATAAATATTGTGACACGTGTTGCTTTCGATTATTACAGTGGCCGAGGGGGGTACACTCGGATTCCTCACTAATTTCACCTCGTGCCCGGAACGAGTCGCTACCAATTTTTCAATTATAAACCTTATCGGATTGTTTGGTATATTTTTCATACTCTCCCTCGTTCTTTTTTTGTGTCTTTTGCCGCAGCTCGCTTACATAAGTGCCTCATTTTCGAACGAATAGAAAATACTACTAACGAAAATTTTTTCATTTTTTTTTTCTTCCGTAATTATAAAATTATTCTATTATTGTCTCTCAGTATACGAGAGAGAAATAATAGTTTTTTAATTTACGAAATGAAGATAAACGATTATTCTTCTTTTATATAGTTTCTAAATGAGAAAAGAGATAAAACATTTTCCGGATTATATACACTAAAAAAAACTTATTTCATAATAATTTTTACGTCGTGTCGTGAGACGTCGCATTAGAAAAATTCATTTTTATCATCTCGATTGATGACTGCAAAACTATCTCTTGCGAAAAAAGTAAATGATTTTTTAATCGTTTTAGGAATAGAAAAAGTCGTACTATATATATGTAATAGAATATGAAAATATAATTTATTACATTAACGTGTGCAAATTTCGATAAAATAAAATAGAAAAATGTTCCATTAAAAATGGAACATTTTCTTAGTTCTAAAATTAGCAAGAGAATCTTGTTAATTCGATTATTTGTTAAACAAGTAGCATTTAAATTGTTTGTAGAATCGTAATGGAACTTCACAAATGTTTTTTATTTACCATACTTTAAATTCTGTAGTTTTAGCATAATTAAAATAAATTAAAATAAATTAAAATAAATTTTTTGTAACATCATATTTCGGTTCATGTTCAATCGCTTCTTAAATTACTGCATGCACGACCGGATGCCTGAGTAATCGGATACTCGCGCGTTAATTACTCACATTCTTGTGAGAAAACCGGAATAGAAAGAATCCCACAATTTAGAAAAATATGATGCTTGAACCGAAAAGACTGGGACCTCGAGACTATTTTCAAGTTAGTCGTCCGAGGAAACTCAAGAAAATAAAATTTCTACGGTTCACGAAAAGTAAAAATAATATTTTTGTAACGATCTCTCGTATATTACGTATTTTAACAAAGGAGATAATAAAAAAATATCAAATGCTAAGTCAACAATCGTATATCTTTACGAATGGCGAATAAAAATGAGAATAAATAATCCCCGTATCTTTATGAATTAAGGATGAGGTATGTGGGACAAATATCCCAGCAAAAAGTAAATTCTTGACGTTAAATTCGTAAAACCCAAACACTGGCTTTTGCTAAAAAATAGTCATTTATTTGAGTCTAAGTTTGACAATGAATTGGCAACTTGTGCATATTTTAACAATAATTTAAACAATAATTTAAGTAACAATTTTTTATTACTTTAAACAATTAAATTGAAAAAATTTCAGTAAACATTTTTTTAATTATTCCTTATACAAAATAAACACTACTGCAAATATATATAAACAAAAATTCACAAGAATCTCATATGTTCAAATTTATATTCAGTGCAAATTTATGAATTCTCCATAATAAGCAATGTTAAATTTGAGCAACTTCGGAGTTTGATAACTCTTAAGGTATTCCTTGCACAAAATAAAAATCTTTAGAATGGCCTAATTCTTTTTTAAATGATTAAAAATAATTTTTTAAAATTTTCTCTAAACAAAGGAAGATTATCGAGGTATTAAGAAAGAATTTTGGTATTGAAATTACGGTTTTTAGCATAGGTGTTAATGGAAGAAGCGTCTCTTCTCTACTTCAATTGAACAATTTACATCTTCATTGTCTTTAAATAGTGGATATAACCATTGGAATGAATTGATTTTAAAGTAAGGAATTTATTTATCGCATAAAAATGTCATCGAACATTTGAAAGAATTGTTTCGATTTGAAACTCGGAGCCCGTGTATAACTTAAAAAATTTAATTTTATAATAGTTTGAAAATAAACATAAAATCATGTTGAATTTTAGATAATTGAGTGTAATGTCTATATATAATTATCAACGTATAATCATTTTTATATAATTTAACAATCGTGTCAATAATTATTATTTAACAAAGTTTGGGACCCTCGTTTTGCCTCTGTAACAAAATCCACCCCTATATACGTGCAGGGAATATACCTTATACCATTTAGTAAAACGATTTCAAATTTTGCACGACATTTTGACATATGTGATTAAGAACAAAATACCAAAAATTGATCTTTTTTTCTTATTTTTTCTTATTTTTATTTTTTTATTATTATTCTTATTTTCCTTATTTAAAAAAATATCGTTCATATACATCTTTAATCGCGACTTAATGATGTTCCTCGCCCAATATCCTGTATTTTGCGACATCGTGCCGACCCCTAGCGAGCACTCCACTCATTCGAAACGAAACTCCCCGAAACGCATGACTATATCCCAGAACGCCACATATGTACTTGAAATATTGAAATAAGTAAAAAACAAAAAAAAACAATAATTTATACTGAATATTTGTTTGAATAGCAATTTAAGTATTTTTCTTCAGATTTTTCGAATGCTAAAAAGTGAATATTTGCTTGCCAGTCCACTTGTTTCTTTCCTTTCTGTTCCATCAATGACTTCTTGACCTCGTTGCGACTCTTTGATATCTGACCTGCAATCCATTGGAATCCATTGGAATACGGAGCAAGGCATTTCAATAGAGGCAACTATCTTTAAAAAAGGATATCGTGAGAAAAAAAAAGTTAGGAATACGTTTCCCAGTTTGTGCCGAGTCCCGGAGAATGCCCGCGGGGATTGCAATTATAGCGGTGGGGAAGATTCGTCCCAGCGGTCGAATAACCAAATTCAACAAGGAACTTGTGCTTCTAGATTTACTTTTATAGAGAGAAAAATAAATAATTTGTGTATATTTTGGTACTGCGTATCAATAAATAACGCTCAATATAAATGCTAATTTTTCACGGCTTAGAAAAACGGGAATGAAATAATGTCTCATAAATGATCTGGCCTACCTAAACTTTTTTATCTTAATTCATTTGTCATTTTCCAACGCCGATTGCTCCCCTTGCACAAATCTATCTTCTATTTGCATAAATAATATGCTTATTTTCGTAAGCATCATGATTTTTTTTAACCTATTCATAATGGTTCGAATAAACCCTTCAGGGAAAGAAAAATTAGAATATTTGCACGAAAAATTCAAAAATCAGGAACAACTGGAAGTGATTTTTTTTTTCTGTGAGATTTTTGTAAATAAACCCAAGACCATAAAACTCATCACGATTCGAATCATATAGATATGCATGTTATCCTTCATTAATTTCGTTTATTATAAACTTGGAAAAGTTTAGGGATAAAAAATTCTGGTTAATTACAAAGGAAGTCAAAAAATTTAAACAAACTGCAAAAAATCTATTTTCGTATGCACTCTTGATCATAACTGATGATAGCAACGACATATTTGGTTGATTCTTTTTGCTGTTTTGCGATCTGTCCAATAAATGTCCGATTTTATCGAAATTTGAACAGGAACAGGAAACAGTGAACATGAACAGGAAAAAATGTCCATCGGTTTAGCTATACTTTGTTATAAATGTCAATTATTTTATCACTGTCACTATACACTAAAAATTGAATTTGGTTGATCCAACAAATTTTTTGTTCTGATACATTCAACGATATTTTTTGCAAATCGAACTAAACTCTTCGAATAAATAGTTGAATTTAATTATTAATTATTATTTCAAATAAATAAGTGTTGTTTCAACGAAATATTTCCCAACTAAATCTGTTTCCAGTCTATTTAATAAGGGTGTGCGAGTAATTCGAATGTACGAATTATTCGTATCGAATCGAATATTATTGTATTCAAATTCGAATATTCGAATTACTTGAAAATTTTGAATTATTCGAATACTTCGCATTATTCATTAATTTTCGAATCTTATATTAAAAAAGACATGAGGTCTCTAATAGATTCATCGGAATAGAGCGTAATATGAGGACCGCATTAACTTTTGGTTAATCTCTACTCATTAGAAATAAATTAACGAGCGCTGCTTTGAAAATAATGACATTGATATTTGAATCATAAATTTCGTCTTGCAAAAATGTTCAGGAATTACTTATTATAAAGTCGATATCGTCGAGGACACGAAAAGATATCACCACTTGAAATTTTGACATTTACCTATTTTCGATTCTCGAAAAATCAGGTTGGAGGTCCTTGAACACGCTACATTTTCTCAGCTCAAGTGAAACAAACTTGCAACACAATTTTCTATTATTTATACCAAGTATACCTGGATAAATATACCTGAATAGTTCGGGGATCGTAAACATAAAAAAAAGAGAAAATTCGTCGAGCGTAACGAGGCAAAAAAAATTTTCAAATTTTCGTTAATTCCTCGGTCATTATTGTTTCCATGGTGATCAGTCGAGGTCGAGTGAAAAACCGATTAAAATCTTAATTACTTGAATTTTCGATTGAATTTTGAATTAGTAGCCCGGTAGAAAGTGTCGGGGTAAGACGTGTCGGGTCTCGCCAGGTAGTTTATTACCGAAAAACATTTCGTGGCAATTTGACAAGTTCAATTGATTGTCAGTTCCAGTGTAATTTTCAATCGTACGAAAAGTGAATAGTTTAGTGTTTCTAATTTATAATATCGTTTCAAAATACTTTTTAAAATAATGTCTGTGCGGATGTGTCCTATAGTAAAAAAGAGAATAGAGCGTATTATGCGAAGTTGTATGAAGTATGCGCTTAGAAGAATAGCAAAATAATATCAATTCAAACATGTCAAAAAAGCGGTCGCGTTGTTGCTCGTAATTTAAAAATAACAGAGGTATTATTGAAAGTGGGAAGTTAAAAAAATGAATTTTAATCCAAAATTGTGTTAATAAATATAATAAATAAGAGACTGATTCAGGTAATAGTGAAGTGCGTTTGTCAGTGACAATATATCCAGCTATTGAAAATAATCTTTCATTTTCAGCAGATGATTGTCAAAAATCTTCTTACCATTGTTGACAATCGCGGAAATTAATTTTTTTTTCAGCATTTATAATGTCACCATTTAGATAATGTCTAATTTCTTGCGAAATCTTAAAACTTGATAGATTCAATATTTTAGATAATTAATATATTTTATTTTAACTTTTGTATAAAATGAAATAAAATAAAATTTTATCTATAACAAATATTAATTACATTTTAAGATTTTTAAATCATTTTATTATATGCAAAAGAATTAAAAAATTACTCAAAAGTTTCAATTGATTTGATGCTTTTCGAAATATTAGTGAACTATTCGATAGTTTCGAATTATTCGAAAATTCACGGATTACTTGAAAAATTACGAACAATTCGAATTATTAGAAAAATTCAAATTATTCGATTCGAAATTCAAACGCTATATTCGCACACCCCTAGTATTAAACAATCACTTATTTTGCTACTTACAATATCGTAATTTATAACACCAATTAGTAAATTGCAAGTAGTATAGTAACTGGAAGACTTTATGTCCGATATGCACATAAAGTTATCATCGTGAAATCAGTATAGAAAAAATGTAATCCGAAAAGTTCATTGTCTACCTGTACTTGGCATAAAAAAAAGAACTTTAATGGAGTGTGTTTGTAAATAATGATAATTTTTTTAACGGAAATTCGTTTCGTTGGACGAGGTATGACAGTGCTTGGCGGATACAGTGAGCAGTGATATGTATGAATGTATAAGCGTCATTCGTTGTGTAACAGAGAATCGGTGAGTAGAGAAGGTCACGGAAAGAGCATGCACTCGCTCGTTTCTCTACTCTCACGTATACGATTACAGCGGTTTATCCATCCTTACATCCATCAAGCATAATTCGCGTAAGTTCACTCGTATAAAAAAAAAAGAATGGAACAAAAAAATTGACAATGGAGACAGAGAGGCCCGATGAGAATATAAGTCGCCTTACGAAATATAAAACGTACGTATATATATATGTTTGAAAATTCTAACATTTATTCGCGTTGCTCTATGACCAACATATAAGTACATTTTCCTGAGAGAACGAACTTACCGCCACTTGCAGCTTTGAATATCTTGATTAGCAGCGACCTTGGAACAATGGCGTTATCACTCCTCTATCGTTCCAACAATACGTCTTCTTTTGTTCCCATTTTTAATTTTCTCTGTATATGAAAATACATATCTTGGATAACAATAATGCTTTCGAATTCGCTTCGAATTTAACGAGACGAGAGTTGGACTGAAATTAATCAGTGTGTATGATAAAAAAATTCGTCAAGGCAACGTTTCGTTGGAAAAAAATTTCAGAGTTTTTATCTGGATGAGAAGGGAAGTTAAAAATGAGGTTAATCGGCATGTATATTGCAAGAGAGAAAGAGAATTCCGGCTCGCAGCGCTAACGAAAGACATCCGAATACTCGTTAGTATATAAACAAGTTTATACGTACTTGTTCGATTCGTGTAAATTATCCTGAAGCATCATTAACTCGTATTCCATGGACGAGGCACTCAGTGAGAATTGGCCTTTTTAGATGGGAATTAAGTAAATGTGACGTGCCATTTCCAGTATTCGCATAAGCAATTATTCTTTCAACATTCTTTTAAAAACGTTAATATATTGCACCTTGTATTATCATCAGTAATAAGATTATTCCTTCGCTACATATTTAACGATGTATGAGCGATATTTTTCATTAATATGAGAAATTGATAAATTTTCAGTATTTTGTTCTTAAAGGGACTGCTTCCCTTCACGAAAAAGTAGTGTCTATAAATACATAGAACATTACGAATTTTTGAATATATTATCAGTAATTGTAGAAGAAACATAATTATGCCATTTTTATTGAATTTTTTACACTTGTACCGAACTTTGAGAGTGTTTATTTTATTCCAAAATGAAAAATTTCAAATACAATATTTTTTTTCTCAAAAACTGGACGATGTATCGTGCTAAATTTTTTAATATAACTTCTGTTGATACTACTGTAACATTCTTCATTTTTTCATAATTTTTTCACATGTCGTTTTCAAGTTATTTTTATGGATAATTTTTTTGTGATGTTTCGATGAGGAAATCACTAAAGTTCAACTTCAAGTATCTTAAAAACTAAATAGTAGAATTACTCAATTCTTTTTTCATTCGATATCTTTTCTTTTCCTACAAAATATATAATTTTTTCTAATTTTTCTTAAACGGTTTTAAAAATTTCGTGCCAAATTTTAGTTTTACCGAATGGTTCAAAAATTACCAAACTTCAAAGTTGCTGAGATTTAACATCTTATGGAAAATTCGTAAATGTGCACTGAATACAAATTTTTCTAGTACTTGGCTACTTGGAATAAAAAAAATCGTGTACAAAATGCATACTGTTTGCCCAATTTTCATTTTTCAGTATCAGTTCATTAAATAACGCATAGAAACAGAGTTGTTAACCTTTACAAAAACCTATATTACATCTCGCCTCTATATCTCTATAAAAAAGGGCGCAATAATGTTGAAAGTAAGAAAAAATAGAAATTAAGAATTATTTATCCGAGTTTGGTGGTTAGAAAGTTTTAGAGAAACATAATTAAATTAACGTAACAGAGAATAAGACAGTGGAAAATAAATGAAATAAATATGTAAAAGAAGTAAATAAATAAATAAATGAAATATTGGCAAAAGAAAGATTCTTGCAATTCATATAAAATGATTGCACTGAATATACATTAGCGTTGAAAAAACGAGAGGAAGAAAAGGAGGAGATAATGACTCTCGAAAAACTTTTCTCACAAATAAAAAAAGTACGCAAATAAGTAATGAAAGTTTTTATATTTCGTTTCTTTTGAATCCATTTCAAAGTATTGATAGAATTGAATCGACAAAATACATTTGCAAAAGTTTAGAAATTCAGATTCAAGATACATTGCCAAGAGCGGTATTCGTTACTTATTGAGATGAATCGATATTAACAATAAAAAAAAATTGGCGCGCATGACTAATATTAATCAATGAGCGAATTGAAAAAAAAAACGAGAGAATAAAAAAGAGAGGATGAGACATAATGAAATAGAACGACTGACCGTAAGAACTTTAAAAAAAACAGAAGAGAAAAAGAATGCAAACATGTGAAAGACTGAGAGAGAATTGTAAATTAGAACTTGCAAGAAACGCCGTATAAGTGAATAGCAGTATTTATATGTATAATGTGTGATTGGCAAAAAATAGCGTACGTATCCTATATTTAAAAAGACGTGAGATCTCTAATCGATTAATCGGAATGGAGCGCATTAACTTTTGGCTACTCTCTACTCGAAAAAAAATTCAACGAGCTGTTTTGGAAACAATGACCTTCATGTTTAAATCATTTATTTTGTCTTGCAAAAATTATCAGGAATTACCTATTTTCAAGTCGATATTGTCGAAGACACGAAAAGTTATCGCCACTTGAAATTTTGAGATTTTCCTATCTTCGATTCTCGAAAAATCAGGTTAGAGGTCCTCGAACACGCTAAATTTTCTCAGCTCATGTGAAAAAAACTTGCAACACAATTTTCTATTATTTATATCAAATATACCTGGACAGATACACCTGAATAGTTTGGGGATCGTAAACATAAAAAAAAGAGAAAATTCGTCGAGCGTAACGAGGCAAAAAAAATTTTCAAATTTTCGTTAATCCCTCGGTCATTATTGTTTCCATGGTGATCGGTCGAGGTCGAATGAAAAACCGATTAAGGTCTTAATTACTTGAATTTTCGATTGAATTTTGAATCAGTAGCCCAGTAGCAAGTGTCGGGGTAAGACGTGTCATGTGTTCTCGCAAGATAGTTCGTTACCAAAAACATTTCATAAAAATTTGATAAATTCAATCGAGTGTCAGTTCCAGTAATCTTCAATAATACGAAAAGTGAATAGTTTATAGTGTTTCAAATTTATAATATTGTTTAGAAATACTTTTTTAAAAATGTTGGTCCGGATGAAACTGCTATACAACTGATGCAAATAATCTCGATACCGCTATTTTATTCTACACAGTATAATTTCTATTATATTAAACATTATAATATGTAGGCTTTTTCAAGGCCATTAAATTCGAATGAACAGTTTTTCGGAATAGTGGCTTTGCATCGAATAGTTGGATTTTTTCATCATAAATTATTAGTCCTATATTTAATCACCTACATAGATGGTTCATTTTTTAATTTAATTTAAAATAATTAAAAAAATATTGAGTTTTGTATCGTGCTGGTGAATAAAGTGCAATAAGGCCCACCGAACATAACAGAAAATTAGACAGATTCGTTTCGTGTCTATAAATCACCTTCAATAAAGCTGATTTCGTCAAGATAAAGGTAAGACATCGGTAATTGTAATATTAATGGGTCTACGAGACCCAGTGTGCTAAAAAAAATTGCGAAATTAAAAAAAAAAATTTTCAATTTTAAGAGCTGATTCGATCGAACATTTTCTTAGATAACGAAAATGTCAATCGTTCAGAGCGAAATCGATTAATTCATTTTGTATGAGTAAAAAAATTGACTTTTGGATCAGTTTTTTCAATTTCAATTTTTCAATATGAATTCTTGGATTGCGCCCCGTATAAGTAACATTTTAAGACACGAAGCTCGTAATCAATTCATAGGAATAGAGCGTATTATGCGAGGTTATATGAAATATGCGCCTAGAAGAATCGCAGAATATAAATTTAAACATGTCAAAAAGGAAAAAGACGCGTTGCTGCTCATGTACATAAAATAGTATATGTAAAACTCGTGTGAATAAATAAATTGTCGATGTTCAGTATATGAAGATATTAATCAAGAATCTTAATCACTTAATCACTTATTATTAAGGTTGTTGGTCTGTAAAATAAACGTTGATAGATTTTGTTAAAAATTTGCATACTTTCATTAACGTCGTATGAACGTGTATGTAAGAGGTTTTACCCTGCAGAAGTCGCGGCGTGATATTTAATAATAAATATCACATTCTTCTGTTCACGATCCATAATAGGGTGTTTTAAAATTCCTTTTTAACAATAAATAACTCCAATTCCAGACTGTAAAGTTTTCTATACTTTGGCAGAGAGTTTTATATAACATAGAAAAAACTTTGTCTAGTTTTTTTTGAAAAGTCTATTATAAAATAGTGTTAATTATATACCAAGTATACCTGGCATTTCTGGCCTTGGATAACCTTGAATTCAGAGTATGTTGTTCTTTATTTTTTAATAAATTATGAACAACTTTTCTTAAGGACGTTCGATAGCTCAGTACTGTATAAAAACGGGGCTGGTTCCCTTCACGAAAAAGTAGTGTCCATAAAAAGGTAGTCCATTACGAATTTTTAAAAAATATTATCAGTAATTACAGAAGAAACATAATTATGCTATTTTTATTGAATTTTTCTCACTTATACTAAACATCGAGAGTTTTTTATTTTTTCCAAATTCGAAAAAAGTGAAAAATTTCCTCTGCAATGATTTTTTTCTTAAAAACTGAACGGTATATCATGCTGAATTTTTTTATATAACTATTCTGTAGGTGGTATTGTAACATTTTTAATTTTTTCATAATTTTTTTAAATATCGTTTTCAAATTATGTTCATAGAGAATTTTTTTCTGATGTTTCAATGGGGAAATCGATTCATATATGTTAGAAACTAAACAGTACAATTACTCAATTCTTATTTCATTCGTTTTGAGTTCTTTTTCTACAAAACATACAAATTTTTCAAAATTTTCTTAATTAAATGATTTTGGCTATCGAACTACGGGCGCGGTCGAAAATACGCTTGAGCACACTTGAGAACTGCGACCATCTGCTAAATAGATGACTATTGAAAAGTTCTCAAGTGTGTTCAAGCGTATTTTCGACCACGTCCTACCTCAGCACGTGTTTAGTTGGAAAAATTTAATTTACTTTAATTTAATTTAATTTAAAACTTTAATTTCAAATGTCTCAGAAACTATACGGTAGATTTACTCAACTCTTTATTCATTCGATTTGTTTTATTTTCCTACAAAATATATAATTTTTTCAAATTTTATTAAATAAACCGTTTTTACTGTCGAACTACCTTAATAAACTTAAACTCGCAAATAACTTTCAACGTCAGTAAAACGTTGTAAAATAGAATAAACTTTTGGATTTCACTGTGACAGACCAACCACCTTAATCCTCTTAATCACGTTTGAATAAATTACTCGGGTGACCGCGAACTAGGGTGAAATGTCGGTGAGCACGTATATCTATGGTCAATGCGAGTACCGAAAGGAACCGTCGTTTTTAAGCTATAACGAATTAAAAGAAAACTTGATATGATTAGGGAAGGAGAGAGCGAACAAACTCTCGATAATTAATTGCTTGACCAAACTCTTAATATTTTTTAACATGCATATCTGGTTTACATATGAACCATACATTTTTGATGTTGACAATCGGGCCAGAACTGGGCCAATATTGGCCAATACAGGCCAAGCATTGGTCCAACTGTCAAAGTCAAAAATTGTTTCTAATTGCACCAAATAAAATCATTTTTGTAGAAAAATTTCTCAGCTTTTCAATGGAAATATTAATTTTTTATCCTAAGCGACAGAAGACCGTTCAGAATCCAATTAAAGTAAAAAAAACCGATTTTTCTATGTGTACGAACACTGTTACCTTAAATTTTATATTTTTTTCTAAAAGCTGAGAATTTTTCCCACGAATTATGTAATTTTCACGATGTGCATATTTTTTTCGTAATAATGATTTTATTTGGTGGAATGACTTATATACAGTAGAACTATGACTCTTAGAATGAAATGGACTTTCCGAGATTCTGATTAACTCTCAAAAATTTCGTTTTGTTTCCATGAATTCAGAGATGCAATCTAAAAGTTCGTAAAAGTTTCCTTGTTTATCACGTAAAACTGTCACGATTAAAATGAAATAGACATATTTCACGACAGAGTTAACTATTTATATAAATAGTTAAATAGCTGTTTATATAGTTTTACTATAAAAAACTTCGAGTTCTTTATTTAATTTGAAACTATGTTAATATATTTGCCTTGATTTTTAGCTACACTAAAAAATTTATTGAACTAGTGAATTGTTTTATTAAATATAAAGAAACAAAAAATTTTAATAGCTTCATGTATGGTGTTTTATTAATATAATATCAGTAAGAAGCGGTTAAAAGTTCTATAAGTCAAAATTTATATAATATATACTTATTATATTATATATTATAAATATAAATATTATTTATATTTATATGAATATAATATGCAAATAATTTATATTTATTATAATGGATTTGCAAAAAATACATCAAGTGAATAAATTTCGACTTTATGAGCTTCAGGGAGATTACTCGCAAGTATGTAATTAAACGTGAGAATCACTTGCGTTAAAGTCACTCCTGAGGATACGTGGAAGCGCGATTTGTTAAAGTTATCGGACATAAATTTTTAACGCTTCATTACATATACATTATTCTGAAAAGTTCCAAGAACCGTCTCCTTGTTGTCATTTGTAAATTTCGATAAACGAAAACGAGATTAACAGTCCCGTTTCGATAGTATAATTACATTAAAAACTCCGAAATAGTTGAAAAATATTTAGTTAAAAAAATTTAGTTGATGTGTGACACTTATTTATTTAAAATAATAAAACTGTAATTAGAGCAACAAAGAATTTAGTTTAAGTTGCAGAAAAATAATATTGAACGTATCGGAAAAAAAACTTGGTTTTCAGTGAAAAGAAATCTCTGTAGTTTAAAAATAAATATTCCTTATTTAGATATAAATGAAAAAAGGGACGTAGAATAAATTATCCAATAATCAATCTCATGTGAAAGGGAACATACATATTGTGTATACAGTGGATTAAATTGAGTTTTTAGTTTTTATATTCAACATCCCTCTAAAATAAATAAATCTCTAGATTATGTGCACACATTGAGGGTATTTAATACGAAAATTATTTTTTTTATCGTACTGTAGTGATAGTTTTGAAATTTTGTGGACCTTTCACATATGTGAAGCATAATAATTTTTATCACTTTTATTATTATAATAATTTATTATTTAATTATTAATTAATTTGATGCATCATTAAGTTGATGTTTAATTAATACCGTATTTAGAGAATTGTAAAATTGTACATATGGGTATAGAGATTGGAACAAAAATAGCTTACTATATCGCGATGAATAATTTTCTAGTTTACTTGACAAAGTACATACATAAAAAAATAGCTCTTAAATAGTAACTGTATACTGTAAAAAAATGAGGCAAGCGCAAGGTATAACAAAATTTTTATAATCTAACTCGAATTCGCCCAAAATTATTATTCATTAATTTTTTCTACAAGTAAGTGGCCTGTAAATATGACCTGTGTTTGCCTTAATTTTTTCAGTACGCATATTGTTTTAGACTTATTAATTTTATGATAAAAGTATATTTATATTTATTTTCTGGTATATTTTTTAGGTTTTAGCCCGAATGTAACAAGTTTATTAAATTTTCACAAAATTTTCAAAATATCGATACTTCGATAGATGTTTGAAAATTATTGTTTACCAACTTTATTTAAATCGTTTTATTTCAGATCGGTGATACAAGAATTAAACTGATGCTCCGTTTTGAGACTGAACATCAGGCTTGAAATTTGTGCCCGTCGAAACTGTGCAGCTTTTTTCCTTTTCTGGAAAAAGACAGGTAATTAAACATTACTTTATAATATACTTTTGACTATTAAATATGAAGATGTATTAGTGAGTGTTACTGAGCGTATATTTTATATTCAAAAATATGTAAAAATTCAAGCATGTTGCGTAATTTTTTAAATTCTGTCAGTACAAGTTCTGAAAAATTCTCACGAATAATTTTTAAATTTTACATATTATGAAATATATCCGATATATTACATAGTGAAGTTTACAAGTCTACAGAATAAAAAAATAAACTGTGAGGACTTGAAATTTCTAAAAACTCTATTGATATATGAATTCCCTAACATTGAATAAACACTTAAACAAGAGAGCTCAAGCATCTTCGTTCAGCTGTCTTTTTATTTTTCTGGTATTTCTCTTCTCGGTGGAATTCTCCGACCAAGGAGATACCTGATCAAAACAAGTTTATGAGTAATAAACAAATATTTGTTAATCATAAACTTACTTTATATCGTAACTTCAAAAAAATGCGTCTTTTAAAAATAGAAACAATTTTTATGTATTCGAGATAACAAATCGACAATCGGCAGAAAAAAATTACGACTTACCGTTATTATGAATATGGAATATAAATTTTTGATAGAATTTTTGACTACGTGAAGTAACTGAATTAAAAAAATTAATGTCTCTGCATTGCCAATCAAGCGAGATGAAATTTTGCCAGAGTGCATTCAGTAGTGCATAAAAATTGTAATGTGCACATTTTTGTTTATCACAATAAATATATCTAGGGGTGAAAATGGACAGAGCAATTATCGGAAAATTTAAAGACCAAGAGGAAAATGAAAATAACGAAGATCGAAGTCGATGCTGTCGCATGCTTTATATATAATTTTATTCACTTGCCAAAAAAATTCGAAGTTTCACATATTAATAATTGTCTGCTTTTAAATTGCTACTTCCTGAACAAAATAATAATTTGAAAATTTCATGAAGTGATTGAACTTCTTAATGCTATATGATATAATTATTATCCACAAATAAATTTCGATTTTGGAAATAAAAAAATATATTAGGAAATTCATTATTTCTTGAACTTTACGTAACAAAATAGATATTTTTGTATTATAAAAATGTTTCGCATCGAAAACTTGAATATTCATAAATAGATCATATTAATTATTTATTTACAGAAATTATCCATTGAAAAAATTGATGGTGAAAATCCAGGAACTGCGGTGCTAAATACTTTGAAAAAAAGTTCGTGCTAACAAAGTGGCCATTTGCTATTGATGAACAGGCAATGAACAAATTTATACGTTTTTGAGTATCAACTGATTAATGTGATTAATGCTAAATAAAAATGTTAGTAGTCATTTTCTCATATGCATAAGACATGTTTCACTATTTTATTGTTAAATAAGCATTTATTTGTTACAGAAACTGTCGTTTCCAAAAAAAATGTTGCTTTCAACAAGACTCGAAAAATAATATCAAATAATGATCGTGCCACGTTTGGGACCACGTAAGGTAAGACCATAAAAAGAAAAGATGTTTGTCCATTAGGCCTTGAAAATAATAAGATACTGATAAATCTATATAAATTCCTATATAAATAATGTATTTCATAATATTATTTTATTATCCATTTTATATTTTAAAGATATAAAAATTACATAACTTATGAAGAAGAAATTTAAAGAAGTTTTTTAGAGGGTTCGGATTACTTCAAACCGATTTTTTCCAAAATAAACATTTTTCAACAATTATTCGTTAGTAACGTTGCTCGAAATATTTGATTTAAAATAAAATATGATTTGAAATATTTGTATTTAAAAAAATAATGTATTACGCCGAACTAATGTTACACGAACATTAAGAATGATAATAATAATGATAATAATAATACGTTAGCAAATTATAAAATTTAAAAATTCACTATTAAAAATCTATTTTATATAATAAAATTATAATGCATATATTTATGAATAAATTATTTAAACAAATAGAAACAAGTAATAAAGTTACGATATAAAATTCTGTTTTTTAAATATTATTTGGTTTTATTATTTCCTTTATGTTAGTATTTTTTACCAAAAACGTTTAAGATTACGTTTTGTCCCATTACTTATATTTGAAAATAAAAAAGATCATTTCTCTCTTATTTCTCTTTACTTATTTTGTTTAATATTATATTGCTTATAGTTATCAAGACCGATTCGTTAAACTCCTACTTGAACCTTCATAATTCGACAATATGGTAGATTCTCAAATAAAAGGTAAATATTATTTCGAGAATATAACGAAATAAAATTTCCACGATAGTTGAAAGGTCGATTTTGCACCATTTTTCTAAATTTTTATATTCTTATTTTTCAATATTTCATAATTTTTATTTAGTTCTAGCAAATAAAATTGAACAATGTCAACCTGGATCCTTATACAATCACTCAACCATTCCGTGGATTATAAAATAAACAGTAAATACGAGTAAATAACTACTGGCGAAGTAAAATTAGTTTAAAAATAAATATTTTATTCTTCTTCTTTTTTACTTTCAGGCATGGATTATTTCACCAAGCAAATGTCTAAAAATGCAAAACTAACTATACGAAGCACCGTAAAACCCGGTAAGTTTTTACTATTGTTGTATTATACATTAAATTAGTAGTTTACAGAATAAAACATAAAAATATATTACTGCTACAATTATAATTAAAATTCAATTAAACTGGAAATTATACGTATTAAAGATGTCAGTTTTGTAATTGAAAAAAAAATACATCTATGCCTTGACGCTATTTACAGTAAGATTAAATTAACTATTTTTTCAAAATTTATTTTCGAAATAACAACAAAATGCGATACTTCATAAAAAATTTAATAGCATTGATATTAACGAAACTAATTCTTTTCCTGTTGAATGTCATTTAGTCTATTGCGATCAGTAGTATCGTTCCATACGAACTCATGATTCAATGTGCTTTATTTTGCGATTTTATTCCATTTTTTTCTTATATTAAAAAATTGATACTAATAAGTGGCACCTCCTTTAGTCTCGTCCTAATGTTTATTTCTGTCAATTTTTTAAACATTCAGATACATGAAAAATGACAAAAAATGAGAGATTTCAAAAATTATATTCGAAAAAAGGTTGGAAAATTTGAAGTTAGTGGAGTAATCTGCAATATTGTATGATTTTTTTCTTTCGACAAAAAGTGCTATATGTACTTGGGCTATATGCATCATCAGGCCTCGAGAAGATGATATACCCTAATTAATTAATATACTCTAATTGAGACGTATTACACACAAGAGCAAGAGCAGAAAGTAGATTTTCTCATCCATCGTGAACCTGTAAAAGTATTTTACAACGTAAGTTCTTGAAATTTAATTCAATTACGAAACAAAAATCATTCATCAATTTTTCAAATGCACATTAATATGATATAAAAGTTACACAGCAATTTTTTTCAGCTGGTTGCTGAAAAAATATTGCACAAGGTTGAAGTCACAGACATGTCACTGCAAGGCAAACGAGATTTCGATGAGACAGTTCAAAATACAAAAAATTCATTATATTGATTATCCATTTCAATTATTGAAAATAGACAGAATTGAATACGTTGCTTGACATAAAAGCACTCTGGCGATTACTCAATATGTTAATATTTTGCGTTTTTAAGGTAGTTCAATAGGTACATTCAAATCAAAAGTTTTTATCTCAATTTATCTCCATACCATGTGGTTTTTCATCTTAAATTTATTAAGATAAATTGTTGCAAATTGTTTCAAGAACAACATAATCATAATTCAAGATCATCCAAGGTGACCTGTACTTGTTACGTATGTATGAAAATTAGAAAAACACAATCTTAGGATTTTTTTTAAACTTGAGGAAGCTTCTTTGAAATACAATAAAGAACTGTGGCAGATTTCAAGAATTTCCACTACCCAGTTGTCAAGATTTCAAGAGTTGCAGATCACAATATTTAACTCGTCCTCCTATTATGGGAGATTGCAGAAAATAGTGATTTTTGACATTAAATATCTCGAGTTCTACATAGTGAAACATCTTAAAATTTAATATGCAATATGCACATTTAATATACAATTGTATATTGTATCAAAGAAGGTTTCTACAAATTTTTAACAAAATCCTAAGAAAACGATTTGTTGATAGAACTACCTTAAGTAGAATATTACACCTATTTCAATAATCAGGGTCAATGCTTACGTCTATAAATGCACCCTTATTTCATGTGCTTTAATAAATCATATTAATAAAAAATATTTATTACCTTCAATTTTCTCACATATAACATCAAAAATTTTGACAGAAAAAAATGGTTACAGTTGTGGGCAGCAATAAGGACGTCAAGAGACACATTCGACGAACTTTAACTAGACTACTTAGCAACGAAAAAAAAACTATACCCATGAAGGGTGCAAAGATCGTGACATTTTCATAGGTAAAGAAATTGTATTTGTTATTTAATGAATAATTTAAAAAAATTAAATTAATGTCAACTGATATTTATGTTTAACATTTCTATTTCAGGAGTTGAGATTGCATTAGGAACGCATACAATATTCGCGAGGTAAAAGTTACTATTAAGAACTAGCTGAAACATAGTATAGTGATCGTATTTGGTACGCCGAAAAAAACGTCGTTTAGCTAAGGTGTTTTGGTACTATAATAATTCCAGATGCATTATAATTAACTTAATTATATGTACATCTGAATTTATTATTTCTGATACAGAATTACAATTTTAGATGCTTTCATATAAGATCGCATCGAACTAAGTACGTGTGTGTATAATACTTTTTTATTATTAATATTATTAACCATATTGTAAAATGCATACAAATAATATTGTAAATATTTATTTGATCGAGGATGTCTCAAAATCGTTGTTTTTGAAATGAATGTTTAAAATACTCTAGCAAAAAATCAGTTTAAGATGATTTTAAACGTACAGTTTTCAATAAGACTCTTCAAAGGTGTCTTCGAAAAATTTTTTTTCTCTAAATCGTGCATTTAGTTACTTTATGAAATCTCAGAAATCTCTTTTAGAAGGAGTTTGCATTTAAATGACTTCATCTTATTCATAAATTCGAAAATTTATCATCCAGACATCATATTGCTTTCTGGGATCTGCGTTTTTGAAGAGTGTCGTATTGTATAAATTTGCATGTCAATTACTTTATCTAAAAAAGTCACTTGCATAAAATTAAGTTACGAAAATTCATAACGTAAATCATATAGATTAATGAGAATTATTTCATATCTTAAGTGTTTTCACCAGCAACTCCATATGCTTTTAAAACTTAGGTCCATAAATCATTTTAGTTCAATTCTAGAGTAAAAGCACCCAATTAGATTATACTTTTTCTTTGGTGCTGCGTTTAAGCAACCATGGACAAAATATTTGCGAAATACAATGCAGTGTGAATGCAGTAAAATATATATAAAGCATGATGTAAAGTTTATTTTATTATTATATGATAAATTAAGTGAAATGCTTGAACCTTTGTGAATTTTAAGGGCGAAGCCTTTTTGAAAGGAAGGCGAAGCTTACCACTATAAATCTTACATACATGAATACCTTCTCACGTATTTGAATGAGCAATCAACTAAGTTAATTTTTTATTCTCATTTAATTCCACCTTGACCACGACCACCGTGACCTAAAGTCTCTGTGCGATTTTCAGCAACTTTTCGTAGGAAGCGCTGTAGAAAAAAAGCAGAAAAATTTAAAAATCATGCACATTTTACATTTTAAGTCTATTACAAATCTTATAGTGAAGTTCTAGAATGTAAAAACATTATCGTTCGCTGTTCTTACATCACATATTATTTACTATTATACTATATCACTATAATATTGTTATTTACATATCACCCTTATCTGTCGAGAAAAAAATAAAGTATAATATCAATTTTATATTTTTTAAAATTAAAATTGATAAAATAATTTATTGACTCATTAAATCGTGCAAATACAATGTTTATTCCTATGCTGGAGACACTCTGAGAGAAAACACGATAGCATATTTTAACATAAAGTGACAATTATGCAAATTATTATCGAATTAAATATATTTTTGTATAGTAAAACGTAAGATAATCAGAGCAAAATGTAAATAAAGTATATTTAGTTCTACATATAATAAATCGTATAGTTATCACTTTTATATAGTAAAATCCACCATACTTTTCTCTCAGTGCACTCTCATTCACTCGACGCTCTTGATTAATTTTTAATAAATAAATAAAATAAATGTAGTTTCGAGAAAAACGCGTTCAAAGTCTGCCGCTCGGCACGGTCGTGTATTGGAACAGTTTCGCATAAAATGCTGAACCTCCGTGAACTTCACGAATTTATTTATTCAACTTGGTGAGAGCATTCTCAACAAATGTATCTTTCAGAAAATGACAAAAAAATGAAAAAGAAAAAATTTTTAAATGATTCAGTGGCTTAGTAAGCGTAGAAAATACTTCTAAGTATCACAAGAAATTAGGACATTATTGGAAAAAATCCATTACCTTCCATTAACGTCCGCGCAAGGAATAATTTTAATGACAGTTTTGCGTTGAGAATTTCACAAATATGATAAAAATTCATGCAGTCGCTCATTTTTTTGTAGTCCTTTCTTCGAGCGATTTTGAGCTCAAAAATTCTACAATTCTATGTCACACTTTATTTTGAACCCAGTAAAACCGAGTGCAAGAGCGGAGAGGAATTCAAGAATAAAATTGAAGAATAAAAAGTGCCAAAGTCGAGAAACGTAATGAACGAGCAGTGGACCATCAAAAGGCTAATGCGAGGAAAATCATCGCGCGATTACGTCGAGACACGGAAGGATCGAGATTTTTCTATTTTTCCGTTATCTCGTAGTGCGTTTCTCGTTAATTTTTGGTGTACACGCAACCATCAGTATCGTCGACCACGTGGGACGAGCGCGCCGGCATAGAATAATAATGGAACGTTCCGGGAACGCGCTCGGAAAGTTGCGTGCAGAAAACGCTATTGTGGGTAAAGAAGGTGGTGGCCATGGTGTTGCGAATCTTCGGCTCTTTGATAAGCGAGTGCGTGATTGAAAAAGCGTAGAAAGTTTTTGAAAAAGAGCTCCCTCGGGAATTTACGCCCTCGCTGGTCATTTGCCATTTTTCTAACTTTACGTGCAGATTACGTAGTTTCCTGTGTAATAAAAGTATAATGAATTGTGGTATTTTTCAGTATTCTCTCCCCTCTTTAAGGGGTTTTGGTACAACTGGCGAAAATAAATGAAGTTTTACATGTTAAAAGTATGGGGAATCGAAGTTTGTTAAAAACACGATGAAAATTTGAAAGAACGTTCTTTGTCACTAAAGAAATTTATATAAATTCAGAAAAAAAACCGTCTACATTGTTTTCGAGTAATCAAGTGTTAAAGTTATATTCTTATAGACGGAAAGTATAGCTATATTATCTAAAAAATTATATTTTATGGTTCAATTGTTCGAAAAATACGTAGACGAAAATTCTAAAAAAATTCGTGTTTACGCATTTACATGAAAGAATATCGTCTCCAAATTTGAACGAATTTTTATCATTTCGTTATGTGTACCGAAACACCTTAAGGAGGTACTTTGCGCCAAGGGCCGCATATCAAGTTTTTTTCCCCCTGTGAAATAAAGGTAAAGTCCGGGTTTTTATTTCTATAAGATATCTTCTTGAAAAACCATATAAACGTTCTTCACCATTGCATTAAAAAGCTGAAAAAATTGAGATTATTTCACCGTTTAGTTATCGAAATATTCAATGTTAAAAATAGCAACTTTAATGTGAGCTCTTAAGGTAAGTTCCGAAAAATTGTGTTTTTCAATATTTAATATCTCGATTTTGACACGGTGAAACTTCTTCAAATTTTACTCAGTTTGTGTATACTGAGAGAAAAGAATGATAAATTTTATTATACAAAAGTGACAACTATACTAATTATTATGAAACTAATTATATAACTATTTAGATTCTATCCTAAATGCCTTTATTTTACGATAAACATATATATTTAGTTATAAAATAATCAGCATAGTTGTCACTTTATGATAAAATTCACTATCGTAATTTCTCTCAGTGTACGATGCTGAAAAACGTTTATGCAAATTTTGAAGAAATTGTCTTTAAAACCGCTAAACGCAAGTACCTCTTTAAGGTACTTCTCCAGCGAACGTTCATATTTTGTAGAGTGGCACCAAATAATTATAAAAATAAGTGGTTAATTTTTCTTATGAAAAGTATGGTTATTGTATATATGGATGTGTTTATTTACTTATTCATGCTATTTTTATCGTTTCGCGTTGTGGGCAACGTTGCCAAATATTTTAAGAAACGATGGAGATCTGCGATTTGTAGCTAAAATTTCCACTAATTCTATTTTATTTTATTAGAAAGCTCGGTAAAAGGCCCATACTTTTTTTTAATTGCGTATTTTGTAGTGACGAAAAAAATGAGAGGTTTTTTTTTAATTTTAGATCTACAGTCTTTAACAACTCAAAAACCCAAATAATTATACATAATTACCATTTTGGGGTATGTTTGCGTGTTAAGAAGCACATTTTTAATTCAATTTTTCTCGAAAAAGACATGGACAACCCCCCTAGATTTTTTTTCTAATAAATTAAGTATACCCAATATAAAGTGATATACCCAATATAAACATTTTCTGCAAACTTTCGTTTGGCTGGAGAACTATCTTAATAACCCGGAATATGGAATAAAAAAACTCTCCAGAAGCAAATGTTAAAAATATTTCTTCGAGAAAAAAAAATCCTCTACTCGGAGGCACTTCTGAAGAGAGATTTAGAGACAGTTATACCTGGTAAAAATAACTGGCGCTGAAAGAAAAGAGTAAAATGATTCGCAAAAAGAGAATCAAGTCGGAGCTTGATTCGTGGAATATCGGACGGGGTCTAATAAGAGTTTATGAACCTTGTTCACAGATATTCCGGAATCTAGTTCAAAGTTTTACAAATCTCGTGTATTTTAGTGAACTAAAGTTTTATTCAGGGAAAATTATGAAAAGCTTATCACTACTATATATGCCTTTTATTTCGAACCAGTAAGGTATAATGTTGAGCATTTTTTTAACAATCATTCTTTGATAATTTTATATTAATTATTGTATTCTTAGTTCAATGACTCAAGCTTTAAACTTATTGTTTATCCTGAGATCAGAAAAATTTTAAACCAGTAAGGTATATTGTTGACATTTTTTTAAACTATTATTTCTTGTTTATTTTATATTAAATTAACTTTTAGTTCAAAGACACAAGCTTTAAATTTATGGTTTATTCTGAGATCGAAAAAACCAAAATTACGTACGTTAAAATATATAGGGGATTAGTTATTTTTTAAAACTATTATTTCTTGGTTATTTTATAATAAATTAACTCTTAGTTCAATGACACAAGCTGTAAATTTATGGTTTATCCCGAGATCGAAAAAACAAAAATTACGTACGTTAAAATATGTAGGGGATTACTTATTCGGGGATAATTTTTAGATCGTTGACACAGGAGATAAGAATATTTTTATCCCGAGTCTGGATTAGCAGAAAATTTTTATCCGATGAATACACAGAGGAGTTTTTTTTAATCTCAAAACACAAGATAGATATATTTTGCTATTGACGATAAAAATTCTGTTAAAGTAACGTATTTTCAACTTTCAACTTCTTACAGATTGTAGTTTAAATATTGTTTAAATGTGTTATTTAATAAGTTTTTTTGTTTAAAATATGGAATGGCTGAATTATCTTATACACTGATAAAAAATTTACTGTACCACGTGTTTTAAAAATGAATGTAATGTACTGAATTAATATTATAAGTATCGAGAGTAAAAATTATAATATAAAATATTGTAAAAATTACTAAGTTTACGTTACTCTTTGACATACGTATATCATAAAAGATTTTTATTTTAAGGCTTATTTTAATAGTAACGAATCACAAAAATACTTCATTTGTTGTTTGTAATATAAAGAAGAGTATAAATCTTTAACAAATCTTTTTTTCAGAAATATTCGACTAAGATATACAACATGTGAAATATACTATACGTTTTGAAACTTAATAACATCCAGTTATAAACAGTACATGTGAAAATAGCATACGAATAGTTTTGTAGTTCTTAGCAAATAAAAGGATAAAATAATAAACTGAAACGAAGTAAAAAAGACCATGCGAATTTATGAAAATTCAGAAATAATTGGATTTATCGAAGTAAATCCAATAGTAATTTTAAAATAGAATGGGTTTTGTCTAGACAAATAACATGAGATTTTTTAATCAAATAATATCTATTTTAAAAATAAAATAATATTGGTTTAATCTCAATGTTAATAGACACGACCTATTCTTGATATCTGAATTTGCTGATTTAACGTTATCGATACTAGACTTTTCCTGATAACTAACACTACTATAATTTATTTAGGCAAACGTTCTATTTCATTTTTTTTATCATTCCAATTCCTCCATGACTTGAAAATATTCTTGCCTCTATTTTTACAGTGAGTGCAGTATTTCAAGGCCATTTTCGGTGTCTAAATAATCATTAGAATGCGAGAAATCGAGAAAGTTGCAAAACATTCGATAAATAAATATCTAAATCCTATTTAGCTACACCCAATCTTCCATAACTTCATAAAATGATCATACTCAACTGTCATACTTAATTATGTTTTATTATGCTTTTTACAGATCTTCGAGTAACGAAATTTTGACTTCGTCTCGAGCCACCGATCAGGATACAATAAGGGACCAATCGAAAACAGTTGACCGCTGCCGCAAGGACAAGCCAAAATAAGAGTGAAAAGGGAAGAAGCCACGAAGAAAACAATAGGCTGTCAAGAAGAGAGTGAAAAGGAGGGAGACTTAAGTTGAAGCAAATTTGATAGCAGATGACGATTAAAATGATCAAAGTGATGAAATCGATCTTGCTGCGCAGATCGAACGGTTCTTCCGTGACTTAATTTTACAAAAAAAAAAGAAGAAGAAGAAGAAGCAAAGTGTGCTCGGTGAGTGGTACGAAAAAAAAGTAGGAGGCGTCGAAGGAAAAAGAGGGCGAAAGTCCAGCATGGCGGGAAGCCTATTATTGTCTGAAGTAGCTGATGAGGAGAGTTCAGGTTCGTTTAGCAGACTGGTGAGGACGACAGAAGATTATTACGGAAACTTTACGAACTCGACGATCGTTGCACCCGAGTGGCCGATCGCGGTATCGAAGGGATGTGTTCTTGGCTCGATAATAGTTACTGCGGTATTCGGTAACTTGCTTGTAATAGTATCAGTTATGCGTCACCGGAAACTTCGAATAATAACGAATTACTTCGTGGTCTCACTCGCACTGGCAGACATGCTCGTCGCAATGTTCGCAATGACATTTAATCTGAGTGTTCAAGTTACGGGACGTTGGCTCTTTGGCTACTTTATGTGCGACGTTTGGAACTCGCTAGATGTTTACTTCAGCACAAGCTCGATTCTCCACTTAATGTGTATTTCGGTGGACCGTTACTACGCTATTATGAAGCCTTTAAAATATGCAATCAATATGACGAAGAAGGTCGTGGCTTACATGCTTCTCGCGTGTTGGCTCTCCCCTGCAATAATCTCTTTCGTTCCAATCTTCAATGGATGGTACACGACCAGTGACAACAACGAGTACAGGCACGAGCATCCAGAAATCTGTGAATTTAAGGTTAATGAAGGCTATGCCATTCTTTCTTCGAGTATTTCGTTCTGGATACCCTGCACGATCATGAGCCTGACTTACCTTGCGATATTCAAGGAGGCTAATCGGCAAGAGAAGCAGATGCACAGCAGAATGGGAAATGCAATGCTTCTCGAGCATCGTCCCAGTCGGGACCTCAACAATTTGAATGGCGAGTTAAACAGTGGTGGCTCGTCAAAAACTCTCACCCTAAACGAGATGAACACCGATCATCATCACCTCCACACTCCAACGAAGGACAAAAATCTCATGAAGATGAAAAGGGAGCACAAAGCTGCGAGAACTCTCGGTATCATAATGGGCACTTTCATACTCTGTTGGCTCCCTTTTTTTCTCTGGTACGTCACGACAACCCTGTGCGGTACCAATTGTCATTGTCCAGACATCGTCGTACACATTGTATTCTGGATCGGATACACCAATTCCGCCCTCAATCCTCTTATTTACGCTTACTTCAATCGAGACTTCCGGGAGGCTTTCAAGAATACCCTCCAGTGCGCATTCTGCTCTCTCTGCAGGCGAGAACCTTCGGACCTCGAAGCTCTCGATTTTCGGAGGCCATCTCTCATAAGGTACTTAATTTTACTGCAAAACAAAGATTTTCGTTCCTCATTAGATAATAGAAATTCTAAAATTCTAAGTTTCTTAAAATTGAATTCTACCTTTAAGGTGATGTGAAATAACCCAATTTTGAGTGCATTCTCAGACAAATACCACGCTCGTATTTTTCAAGCTGATGAACTGAAATTTGAATACGTTGTGCAGTGTACGCTTATACTAGTTGGTGACAATCTTGGAATTTCAAAAAAGTAAAAAAAAACCAACGTAAAAAATTTACTTTTGTTTTTAAAAATTCCAAGAATGTCATGCACTAGTATTGGGATCTGTCGAATGGGTCGAGCTTGAAAAACATAGTGACCATAGAAGGATCATAATATTTTATGTAGTAATGAATGGTAAATACAAGTACCGTATTTGTGACTGGGCTGGTAAGAAAAACGCTGTACATTTATGAAAATGTGGTAAAATTATTAGAGTCAGCGAAGTAATGTTGACAATCCTGTCAGTTTCAACCTCCAACTCCTTATTTAATGTATTCTTTCAAACTCTCAAATTGTACTTCATGTTTATTTGCTTTTTCTGTCAAGTACACATCACTGATTCCATTTTTACTAATAATTGAATAACTCTTTATTATAGATATCGCAAATACGTTTAATTACTATTAGAGAGTTTGCTCTAGGAACAGTTAGTTTTTTCGTCACCAAATGTCATATCGCCATTTGACAGATCCCAATAGCGTACACTGCATAACACATTCAATTTTCAATTCATTTGCTTGAAAAATATTATACGAACGTGCGATTTGTCAGAAAATTCGTATACGAAGTCATTGAAGAGTAAAAATTTATTAAGAAAAGTTGCTGCAAACCAACTGGAGAAAAACATATTTGAATTTCGAGGTCATTCAATGACAGGTTTATCTCTCTATGATTGCACAAAAAAATAATGAAATTTTTAAAAATTAGATAAATCTTCTTTAATGCCATACAAAGATCAATGAAAAATTTCATTAAAATTAAAAAGCTGTGCAACTTCAAACACGTTCTCTTATGGAAAGGTACAAAAAATAGCCATATTTAGCAATTAATATCTTAGTAAAGAGCTTCCTAATCGTCGTGAAATTTTTACACAACCTTTTAGAGATGTTACCAAATATTCTGCAAAATTTTCAAAAAATTTCCGTAATTTTCGATTTTAAACACAACATCCTTAAAAGGCTCGTAACATGACATTTGGAAATTTGCCTCTTTACGAAGTAAAAAAATAGAAGATAACCACTTGTATGGACGATCTTTTATTTTTATAGATAAAATGATGGAAAACCGTAGATAAAAAAAAAATAAATTTTTAGCGATTCCGTCAGTGGTGGTGGTAGTAGAGAAAACCAAACAAGATCTAACGTAACGACTTAATTTCTCACAAGCTGAATACATGCGAAAATCTAAAAATAATATCAAGCACTCGTGCATTTGACAAAACATGGGCGCGACGTTTAATAAAGATAGAGCCAGCCATGCACGTTGGGCTCAAAGTGGGAATGGAGCTCGCGAAAATTACATACGTCACCACGAAGCGGGGCTATGTCGCGAAAAGCGTGTGCACAATCGCAGAACGGAGCGAATTTGTGAGCGGCGCTTGCGAAGACGCGTAGGAAGGCGATTTCGCGAGCAGCGCTTGCGTCGACGCCGAGCGCGGGGCGAATTTGCGAGTGGCTCGTGTGTGCAGTCGCTGAGCAGATATCAACGGCGCTTCGACAATAATTGCACGAGCTCCGCTCTCACCGATATGAAAACTGTTCGCGGAGCAGCTCTGCCTTGGCAAGATAAATTCAGAAAAGAAATATTGAGAATTCATCCAGGTAAATTCATAGAGATCGAAATCGGATGAGTGCTCAATATTGATTTAGATGTACATTCGGAATTCTTGACTGATTGATTGATTGATTGATTGATGGATCGACTAATTGACAGATCTTGTTTAGATTCAATTCGAAAGAAAAATAAACCAAAACTTAAGGATGTATTTAAAATCGAAAATAATGGAAAATTTTTGAAAATTTTACATAATATGTAAAATCTCTAAAAGGTTGTGATATTAATTACTAAGAATGGCTATTTTTTGTATCTTTTCACAAGAGCACGTGTTTGAGGTTGCTATTTTGTATAATAAATATTTCAGTAGCGAGCTTCCTAATCAAAGTGAAATTTTGCATGGATCTTTGTATGAGGTTAAAGAAGCTTTATCTAATTTTTAAAAATTTCATTATTTTTTTGTGCAATCACGTAGAGAGTAGTAGACTTCTCATTGAATGACCTCGAATTTTAAATATGTTTTTCTTCAGTTGTTTTACAGCAACTCTTCTTAATAAATTTTTACTCTCAAATGACTTCGTATGGTAGAAAAACGTTGTCAAATTTTTAATTTTTTCCCCTACGGACTCAACGCCCTTAACCTGCGCCAAAATACTTGTTAAAGATCAGCACGCTCTTATGAACAGGCCGAGTTAAACACATTCAAAGACTATACGATGTTAGTCCATACAGCAAAAAAATAAAAAATTTAACTTTTGTCTCCCATTTAATGAGTAGTTTAAGAGTAAAAATGTATTAAGTAAAAGTTGTTGCAAATTAACTGAAAAAAACTATATTTGAAATTCAAAGTAATCCAATAATAGGTCGACTTTCTATGAGATTAGAAAAAGAAACGATCTTTTTTTATGAAAAATTTATTTAATATTATGTAAAATTTTCAAAAATTTTTCATCATTTTCAGTTTTAAACATAACATCCTGAATGTTGTACTATCTTATTTTACGAGAATCTGTATTAAAGAACTCTATTAAAAAAGATTATTGTCATTCTACACTTGACAAAAAAGTATTAACTTCAAATTGTTTTTCATTAATTTGCGCTCTTTTTCTATTTTTGAAAAAAAAAAATTTGTTGCCTGCGCCATTATTGGTGTAGAATCTACATCTGTAAACATATAGCATGAGGTAGTTCTATAGTTTTACCATTTATTTAGGATTTTGTTGAAAATTGGTACAGTCATTCTTTGATACGTTACGCATACCAAATTTTTTTTTGCGTACCAAATTTTAAGAAGTTTCACCACATAGAAATTGAGATATTTATTGTTAACAGTCCCAATTTCAGTACTCTCCTATAAGAGCCCGTGTTAAATATTGCGATTTTCAATTCTAAATATCTTCACTTCTAAATGGTAAACCTTCTTAATTTAGCACAGCTCTTTATTCTACTTCAAAGAAGCTTCCTTAAGTTTTTTAAATTTTCATACATACGTAGAAAGTACAGGTAACCTTGGATGACCTTGAATATTGAGTATGTTTTTCTTGAAACAATTTGCAACAACTTTTCTTTATAAACTTAAGCTCAAAAACCACAAGCTACGGAAATAAATTGAGATTAAAACTTTTGATTTGACTGTACCTATACAACTACCCTAAGCCCCTTTTTCTTCTACAAAAGCTGAAAAATGAAATAGTGAATGAATCAATAAAGGACTGTCCCACTAATTCTATAGGTCATTTTCTGAAGTCAAATAAATCTACGTATTTCAAAAACATTTACATGAAAATACCTGTCAATGAAACATGTATAGTATGCGTTAGAATGCAGTGATGCCATGGACACTTGTGCGAGTCGTGCGCAGCATGCTTTCTTATTTATGCAGTCAAACCAACGGGTCTCCACACATTTACACAATCTCCCGATTGTGTTTACAACGTTGACAATTTGATCATGGCCATGAACCACATTCTGGTATAATATTGTTTGTAATAAATTATGGGTAAAATATGTATAAGAACATAATTAAAATTCATCATTTTTATTTAAATGTAGTTTCATAAAAAAATTCTGAAGCATTTAATAAATTTTTTTCACGTCACTATTTTAACTAGCATTGTCACTGATGAGCCACTTTAAAGTAGTTCTATCGGTACAGTCAATTAAAAAGCTTTTATCTCAATTTATCTTCATACTATATGGTTTTTCAGCTTATGTATGTATGAAAATTTAAAAAAAATCATAATATTAGGATATTTTTTAAAGTAAAGAAAGCTTCTTCGAAGTACATTTCAAGGGTTGAAGATTGCAATATTTAATACGTCCTCCTATTATGGAAGACTGCAGAAAATAGTGATTTTTGACAATAAATATCTCGAGTTTTACGTAGTGAAATCTCTTAAAATTTAATATATAATTGCACATTGTATCAAACAAGGTTTTTTCAAATTTTCAACAAAATCCTAAAAAGATTTTTTGATAGAACTACCTTGAAGTTGATTAATTGTACAGAAACGAAAATGTGAATTGCAAAAGATCGTTTGGATCACCTCAGATCAATTCTCAGTATACACGTTTGGAGAGTGTTTACGCTGAGGGTTGAAATATTGTTATATACTTATCTTTTTAAATTAAATTTTACTTAAAATGTGTTGATTTTAGTTGATTTGCTGATTTTTTTGACGCAGGTTTGACGATCGAACGAAGAGCATGTACTCGGAGACTTACATAAAGCACATCGACCGACGAAGATCAAGCGAATTCGGTAGCAGTCTTTGAGAGGAAACCAAATTTAGATTTTAAGTCGCCCGTGATCGTAAGCCAAATGAAAAGGAAAGAAAACCACATAATTTCAATGAATTTTGATAAAGTAAATGCATAGAAGGGAGCAAGTCATGGTGACGGATTAAACACAGCGCTTATTTCAAGCAACTATCACTATGATTTATTTTATTATTATTATTATTATTATTATTATTATTATTATTATTATTACTGACATGTAACAATATAATGGTTTTCCATGGTAGTTTTCCGAGACAGCGGTCGTCAGAACTCGAGGAAAAAATGAAACTCGTGAAACTCTTAATTTCCATTTCATTTACTATGGCATTATAAATGATTCATTTCGTCTTCTCCAGCCTTTTTGCCAAAGTTAGAAGTTAATCATGATTGATAACATATTGAATAAAAATCGACGAAGCAATTTATGACGCGTGCATGTGTATTACGATGAGAAACATACGTCATCACTTTTTTTTTCTTGGACTTTCTTCTTTCTACACAGCGAAATAATAAATCAGTAGAAGGTCGAGTCCAAAACCATCTAAGTCAACAATTTTTCTTTTCTCTTTAGATTTTTCGTAATTAGATTATTTTTGCATTTAGGAATCTAAATATTTGAAATTCAAGTGATCATTTATTTCGATTGTTTGTTGAATATGAATAGTAACTATTTTATTATTACATAGTTAATCGAATATGGTGCATACCATGTTTAAATCCATAGAAAATTCATATACTTTTTTTTACAAATTACAGTGATCTAGTATCACTTCTGTAGAAAATCTGCGAAAATTTAATTAATATTTTTGTGCTATTTTGCTCGTTGAAAAAAGAGAAATGAAGGAGCAAGTCGTGCTGCGTTTTACACTTGTGCCAATTTTGTTAAAATTGTGCAAACTTTACCAGTACATTGTCAACGAGTTTGAAAGCTTTTTTTTTAATAATACGAAATTCTTTTCAAAACGATCGAGCAAAAGGACAAACTGTTGAACGGTCTTTCACCAATTGTAAATATGTGCTAAAAATTTCAAGTTAGTTCGTTCTTTTTGTTCACTCGATTCAGAAAATATTTCCGCATAGTTATGTTCCACCTGCCTGTGAATTGCTGCGTGACGAAAAATTATTCATATATATTCACATAATTTTATGCCCTCTCGCTTTCATTAATTTCCTACTTAAAGTTTATTATTGTCAACGCAATTCTGTGATGATTTATATGCAGCAACGTTCAATTGATATAATGTACTCAATTAATTTGGTGATCCTAAATGGACAGATCGAGATTTCAGATCGTTTTGGTAGTATTTTTTTAATTGTCATGAACTGTCAAACGAATCTATTTTTGAAAACTGATTGGGCAATAATTAAAAGGTGAAAAACAAGAAGTGGATATTCCGTATTTGCATGTGGTAAGGGAAATCTTGCCGATCAATATCTCTCCTAAATATACCATGTGGCCAATCCAAAAGTTTGCCTCTTGTATTCAAAAAACAAAGAATCCCGTTTTTCACTTTTAAAAGGTACAGCTGCGTGAGTCAGTGTGTTGTTATGGACAAACTATATTTTATTTTTATTTCTACTAAAATATATTTTAGTTGCTATAAAAAAAAATTCTTACGCAAACCTATCAATATTTTTCAAAATTAAACAACGAGAAAAAGGCATTTTTAACTAAAAAATCTGTTAAGTAAATTTCCAAGATATTTCACTAGATTGATACGCATTTTTATCAAAATGAAATGTTCTTAAACTGATAACCAAAAATTGATTTCATAATCAAAATTTTCCAAAGCTATAGATGGTCAAAGAATTTTAACAATTTTAATTTAGTTTGAAATTAAAATTTTAAGTTTTCACATGCGAAAATGTTGGTTATACACAAAAAAATTATATAATTATTTTCGTACACACTAAGGTATTCCTTGCACGAACGGGTGAATTTTCTCGGTGAAAAGCTAGTCCAATAGCATTTCTTTTGGAAATGGCATATTCTCGAGTACACTTGATTGTTTCACAGATTAGAGCATATAATTTTTTTGAAGATTTTGCTGGTGCTATATTTTTATTTACTAAATTCTTTTCTATTTTGATATACTTGAAAAGTAATTTGCATTTGTGATAAAAAATGTTTTAGATGCAAGTTGTTCAATTACCAAAAATCGTAACTTGACTATAAAAATTTTTCATTTAGATAATTCCCTTGGTACATTAACGTTCAAAAGATGATTAAACAAAACATTTTAGAGACGTAAATTTCTTATGTTGAAAATCTTAAAAAGGGGAATTGTAGAAAAAAATTAATTAAATAACATGAGCAATCCTGTGAAATTTCAGTTCTCGAAATATCCAGTTATGTATCTTTTATGCATTATTTCAATGAAAATTTTTAATCGTGGACACGGATTTTGGCGCATTTTATTCTGTAAAAAATGAGTATAGTAACTGATCAAAATATCTGGAAAATTGACGAAATATGATTAAGTTTAGTAAAAAAAAATACCTGTTCCCTATAATTTTTAAAATTATACTCAAAAAATTGTGGGTCACTGTTAGAACTTCATTTTAGAGACCAGTGTTAAAATTTTTTGTTTTTTTATGTTTGTTATGTTTGTTAAGAAATATTTGGAGAAGAGTAATAAAAAAAAGTTTGTCCAAAACGGTACACCGTAATGTGGATATTGTATTAGAATAACTCTACAAACAAAATGTATCAAGGTCGAGTTCGTTTGAGGTGAGGTTATCAAAGAATATATTATCAAAATACTTATATTATATCGATGATTTCCATATAAAACGATGCTGTTATATATTTGTTCCCTAAAAAAATTATGAAAAATATTGCTGCTTGTCATACGTATCAAAAGAAAAGATTGATCGAAATTTGTGGACGAGTTGCTACCTGGACAACATACGATTAAATTTTTTAGGGCCTATCTATTTATAAATTTTGAGAGTAAATATAGTTGCCAAATTTTTTTTGCAGTGATGTTTTTCTTTTAAAACTCAATTTCACGAGAAATATTTTGTTTTACAAAAAAAAATCGCTGATGCTTCCCTATTAAGCTTATTTTGTTATTTCTGTGTTTAAACATTGAACAGGACGTAAAGAGAGGAGTGAAGTAATAAAAAGAAATGTTGGCCAAATTAAAAATAGATTGTAATTAGTAAACGTGCAATATTGAGAATTCGTGCTCAAAAATTGGAATCGCGATGAGACCATCGATATTCATTGACAAATAAAATGCAATGTGCAAAAGAATATCCTCAAAAAGTGAAGAAGAAAAATTAATAGTTTGGTGATTCGAGTCACGAAAACTAGACTGGCCTGATGTATTTTTTACTCGCTTGGCACTATGATGAATGAATATCTAAATTTCTCGTTAAGAATCGCGCAAAAGATTTGTACACGTGGTTCTGTTGACTTGGAAAGGCAACGGTGTATGCAAAAAGTATAAATTTTATGTTAAAGTAAAAGGAAAGAAACAGTTATACTGGAACTGAATAACGATGCAATAACAATAATAAAAAATACTGATATTAAGAAATAGTAATGATAACGATATAAAATAATTCATACGCTGAATAAGATTTTCATTCGTTAGATTCGATGCAACGATGGATCTTCTCCCTCTAATGCAAGCAGGCTAATCAGAACATGAAGTAACAGAGGAAAATATGACGATTAGAGCGAAATGATATTTGGAAAAGAAAAATTAACATATTCCCATACAAATATGTAAATTTTTTCACTTGCTTGCTTTTAAGTTACCCTCCCCGTCAGGTATAAAAAAATTTTGCAAAAGTTTCCAAAAATATGTGAAATCGAACAAGAAACGGTGAAATTTGTAATATAAGAAGCAAAATGGATGACTGTGCGTCGAAACATGCGAAAATTTACGTTTTCAGTTCAAAACTTTAAATGAAATATTTTTTTCAAAATTGTTTAATCGATTAATTATAAATTTCATAACGATAAAAACAAAATAAGCATGATCTAGGCATTAAATCGTTTACAAAATAGTTCGAAAATGGGCTCGAGAAAAATCACTATCTCTCAGCATTCATATTGGGTCTGTAAGACTGTAACGGAACGTTACCTAAACTTGTATCCCGTGATCCTTTGAGTTTTTAGTTTAAAAAACGCTATATAAACACCTTTTATAATTTAAATTTAATTATCCATCGTATAGGTTTTTTTACAATGTAACTAAATGTAAAATAATAAGCAACGTAGAAAAGAAATAATGCTAGAAGATTGTCGAAGTCTTGCAGACTCGAGTGTGCATGCAACGAGAAATCTTGATAAGATTCATGTTCAGGATTCAAAAGGTTGTCTCTTTAGTAAAGACCATTGTAAGTAACGAGCAGGATAAATATTGTTAAATGAAGGTAGAAATGGATGAGGGAGAGAAATTCATCGCTCAGGTGTCTGTATATAAAAAATGCTGTAAATATTCTTAAGAAAATAAAAGAAAGAACGAATCACGGAGTAGAAACATCGTAGAAGAAAGAGAGAATAATATAAGATGATGAATATAAGAAGTTATTATCACGCGCAATAATGATGTGAGGAATAAAAAAAATTGAAGGGAGGAGGATAAATAAAAAGACAGAAAATCATGGTATAAAACGTTCCTTTCGGGTATGTCGAAAGGAATAAAGTGTTCGTTAGCTTATACGTCTCGTGTAACATACTAGAGTACCTACAACCCATTGCTGGACAAGCCTTTGATGACACGTGTATTTTCAGTCCAAGAAAGCGTGTCGATAATAAACAATAAGACAACTCCTCTTTCAAAAATCTCTCATATCTATCATGCTAGGCCCTCCTTCCCTATACTTCTCGACCCCCTTACCCTTCCCTTCCTTCTTCACCTTCCATACATATGTATATCCGTGCGTATAAACAATCAAATGCAGTATACATGAATATCGAGTATATAGGCAATCTCGTAAATCAATTGAAAGCACAGAAAGAAGTAAATTGATTTTATTGAAGCAAGAAAGACTCTCGAAAATAAATAAGATCATGATAAGAAGCACTGGTATTAGCTGGAAAAAAGTATGACATTATTGTAGTGCAGTGACACTACGAAAATACCGAAATAAGGCAAAGTCGTGTACAAAATGAAGAAGGAGTGACATACTTTTAAATTTAAAAAAAAAGGGGGGGAATGCAAAATGCAAACATGACTTACCTACTCTCTTGCCCAAGTATCAAACCGTAATACATTTGATCAATTTTGAAATTAAATCTTTCTCTTTTTTCCTCGAGCGCCCTCGAGAACCAGACCTTATTTATTTTTGTAGACAGATTTTGAGAGGTATTCATACAAGTATACGTATTTTATAAGAAATCAAAAGTTTTTGAAAAAAAGAAGAATCATTGTTTTGGCAAATAGTAGACGACAATTTGGTTGTACACCTGTGAATCCGAAATGATTGACAAAAAAAATGCTGCACAGATACAATTTCAATATCCAGTACACAGGACTAAAAAGAAATTAAAAAAAAATAATTAAGAATCATAATAAGCGAATTAGAGACCAGAAAAGTATCATTATAACAACATGCATATATGTATTTTTCTGACGCAAAATCTGAGCAATGAACAGATGTTACATGTGTGAGAATGCAAGTAATAATAGTGATTAAGGGGAAATCATGAAGTGGGCGAGCACGAGAGAGATTCGATCAAATGATAAATGCGAAAATTAAAGAAAAGTGTACAGAGAGAATACGAAAAGCTGAGATTAAAGAGATTTACAGAGTGCATCAGTAAAGAATCTCTGTATAATAATGTAAGTGTGTAAAAAACGTTACTATTAAAGTTAGTCTTAATCGTGAATTAAGGGTCACTCCGAGAGACTTGATAGCAGGACTTACGTGAAAAGAATGATGGAGGGAGAGAAAATATTCGGTAGGATCCTGCGTTTCCTCTAGTCATAAATTATGACCAATGCAATGTAAAAAATGAAGAAAGAAGAAAACAAGAGATATCCATGTGAAATATTGTGTGAAAGAACATTTTAAGTAAAGAGTATCACGAGAAGTGCGACTGTTGAAAAAAAGAAAAAAATAAAGAACACACGTACACCATACACAATAATACATTTGAGCAACGCAATCACAATCTGTATGTTCATCATTCGTTGTCATTGTCCATTTGTATTTTTTATTATAAAAATTTATTCTATCATATCACTAAATCACAGCGTCAATCAAAACAGGTGTTCTGATTTTTTTACCCTTATCCCTCTTTTCCACTTTCTACCAATCGACTGTTTTTTCTCTTTTCTATATGATCCATTCGTTACTTAAAAAAATAATTATTATAATGCAATATAATCCGTCACGCTGTACTCAAATTTTCGAAATTTTGGACAAAAAGTGAATTTTGCATTTCCGAATTTATACAAACGACTAAAAGGGACTTGAAAATACTAGATTTATCATCGAAACACTCCGGCCAGCTGCAGCTCTAATCAGCAAAGTACCTAAATTGGGCAAAACAAGAATTCACGAAAAATAATAAATGCTCAAGGACGACTTACTTGCATCTTAGATCAATAAGTCGACCTTGAGACGCTATGTATTTGTAGTTATTACTTAAGGTATTTTTACATGAGAATTTATCCTCGAGCATTTACTTCTGCAGCAAATGCTCAAGAAATTCTTCTGCGAGTTTCAGGAATTTTCGTATTTGCAGCTTTTTTTAACTTTTTAAGTTTTTATTTATTGGTTACAGCGCGCAAACATCTATATTTACAAGAAAAAATGCAAAAAAATTTGACATCGAACCATGCCAATAACTGAATCGAAAAATTCAAAAGATGATAGTTTTATATTTTTTGGAATGACCAAAAATTTCAAGAAATATATATGTATATGTTATTTTTACGTACTAGAAATCAAAATACCATCGATTCTTAGCTCAATGTGTCGATGCCCTGCCATTTTTAAATCTAGTTATAGATACATTTGGCCCATACGTTCAAAAATTTTGATGATAATATTTTGCATTAGTGGTTCTCGTTAACTGTGACTAGCAAATCTGGAAATTTGTAAAAATATTTCGAAGAAATAGGACAAAAAAATTAACGAATTACAAAAACGTGGCATTTTTGTAAGAAGAAAATATTTTACTACTATTGTCAAAGTGTGTACTTGTAAGGGGAAGTTTCTAGAGAAAAAATTGTTAAAAACGAACTAAAGAGAACACATGGCACTGAACTCCCCTTTTTTCCAAAGATATTATAAATAAACATTTTTTTAATGACTCGCTGATGACTGTAAAGTGGCAGTAGTAGTGGAATTATGTTCTTTAAATATTCTAGTAACGAAAAAAAGTACCAGCGATCTACCTATGAAGATAAGGGACGAGACATCATTTTCTGCTCCAAGGTATTTTATTCGTGGATTTTGCACCTGAAGTATGTAAAACTCATAGTGGAGAAGGACTTCGTTCCTATAACACCTCTTCAGAAGCCTTTGTACTCCATTAGGAAAAGGAAACATAACAAACATAATAAAAGATTCGAGGAAGAGGAAAGAAATAAAAAAAGCCCACCAGGAATAGAATGCACGCTGACAAGAAAATCTTTTCTGGTATCCCTCTCCAATATTGATAAAATTTTAAACTTATTCTAAATAAAAATCTGAAACCCATTATTTTATTATCTACAGAAAAATGTTTCTAGGAAGTGAAATCATCCTCAAAACTTGAAAACTCCAAGGGATACTTATTTAAGGGTTAATATGGTTACAAGTGAGATAGTTAGATACACGTACATGAATAGTTATCGTGGTTATTAATGGCGAAAAATTTGATTGGTTTTATATACAGAGAATACATAGGAAAAAAGTTATAGGGTTGTAAATGAATGTTAATGAATCCAACTGAATTTTAAAAAGGGCAAAAAAGTAGCGGATGTATATTTCTCGAGAATTAATTTAAAGAGGAAAACTTTTCTTTTGCATATTACATTAGCTTGCACTCAAAATGCAGTAATATTAATGTGCAGTAATATTCCAATACTTTAGCACCTGAGAATTACAATATTATTTTTATATTTAAAAAATTATCTAAAAAAAATTGATTGAAGATGATTACTTGATATTTAAACTAATCAAAAGCCATCTCATATCTTCGTTATTTTCGGCTTTTTTTTGCTACAAACGTATGACGTGTCAACTCGTTGCTTGGAGAGATCTAAAAAAATTATCTAAAAAAAAATTGATTGAAGATTATTACTTGATATTTAAACTAATCAAAAGCCATTTCATGTCCTTGTTATTTTCAGCTTTTTTTGCTACAACATATGACAAGTCGACTCGTTGCTTAGGGAGAAAACCCAAACTTATAACTGTTATTATTCCAATACTTGAGCACCTGAGGATTTCTACAATTTTATTTTCGTTATTTTCAGCTTTTTTGTCTCAACATATGAGGTGTCGACTCGTTACCTTGGGAGAAGAGGCATCATTTCGGATAAATGCAGAATTTTGTCAAAAATGTATTGTGTTTCCAATTATCCAAAACGAGGGAAATATTTAGCATTCCAACTTCATTTCACCACAAATAAATGCAGAATTTTGTCAAAAATGTATTGTGTTTCCAATTATCCAAATCGAGGGAAATATTTTGCATTCCAATTTTATTTCACCACACGTCCGTTACATTCCGTGTGTATCGTCGCATTTTTGAGAGAGAATAAATTCGGATCAGCGGAGAAATATTTCCAGGCTTCGTTACGTGGCCCATCACGAATCAAGAGACGCCTTGGATCAGCACGTCGAGTCCTTTCTTTACTGACTGGCTCCACTCTTCGAGGAAAAAGAGACGCACGATTCTTATCATCAGCGAAGAAAGGAAGAACTGGCACGTGTTATTGGGATCTGTCAAATGACATCTGATGGCGAAAAAATTAACCATATTTAGAGCAAATCTTCTAATAGTAGTTAAACATATTATGCGATATTTATAATAAAGATTTATTCAATTATTAGCTAAAATGGAATCAGCGATGTTTCCTCAACGAAAAAAGAAAAAAAAACGTGAATTACAGTGTGAGAGATTGAAAGAATACATCAAACGAGCAGTTGGAGGTTGAAACTGACAGGATCGTCAACGTCACTGACTCCACTAATTTTACCACATTTTCAGCCTTCAAAATGCGTTTTTCTTCAACAAAATTGCATTATTTGAGATTAGTACCAGCTCAGTTACAAATTGTTCTTGTATTTACTAGGGGTGTGCGAATAATTCGAACTTTCGAATTATTATTATTCGCGAATTATTTGAATCATTCGAATTATTAAAATTTTTCGAATTTTTTTCGAATAATTCGTGAGTATATATAATAACTATTCGAAACCTAGTAATATCTACCATAATTTTTTCAATGTGAATCACAGAGTGTGTGATGCTTTGAGAATGGTTGAATCGTGTAAAAAAATTTAAGTGCCTTATCATAATTTTTTTCATCACTTGAAAAACAAAGTATATTAATATTTTTATTATCTGAACAGGCTATAAAAAGCTTCGTGGGATATCTTGATAAGGAAGAGGAGCTGCAGAATGCGGATTATCGTTTCCATCGCGAAAAGTACTATAGAGGAATAGAAGGTGACACTCTGCAACACACTAAAGTTGACGTAATATTTTCATCAACACTTCAATTATGGCTATGTGATAACGACGTGACAAAATCAAGATGCATTGGAGGTAAGTAATTTATTGTTGTATTCAAGAGTATTGTGACGTGATTTTATGAGATTCTCTTTTTCTACTGAGAAAAACTTGGATAAAATTTTTTATTTGACTGTCATATAGATGTACTACATTAAGAATTGACATTTTATACAATAAACGTCTCAATATTTTTACAAGTAAAGTATTCTTTAATTTTGAGGACCTTATAATATAACGTCAAATAATACAAAGGTTAACTAATTATTTTGACAGTCAGTTTTAATTTATAATTTTGCCTTCATTTTATGTGTTTTAGCTAAAGGTCTTAACAACGTCAATCATCGAACTACTTTAATCATTTTTTTTCTGTACATGATATTCCAGAGCAGAAAATGAATAACGAGGTCCTACAGCACAGTTGAGAGTGCATGATACGCATAACAAGAGTCATGCATTGAAGACGGCACCGGCTGTGATGGAATAATCGTCGTTTTTGTATGAGACTGATAAATGCTTGTCACAATTGTTAGGATGAGTCTCATATAAATCGTTTGAGATGGAATTTCTTAAAAATTTGTTTAAACTCTCATAATTATAATGTCATATAAAAACATGTGCAAAATTCAACGAAGTTTTACAATCTAGGAATTGAGATGTAATTTATCGTGTCAAAAGTTGCAATTTTCCAAATCAATATTTCAATTACGATATCGTAAAGCTACTTTAAATTTTGCGTAGAAGTTAATGATCTTAAAGAAAAATTGAATGTGTTTTGAAGAATTTTGTTCTTAAAAAATTCCAAGCAATGATTAAAAAATAAACATACACGTATTGCCAAATGTTGGATAGACTGTCGCATTATTGAGCAATATTTCGAAAAACAAGTATTGAATAATATTTTAAGAAAGATACATTACAAATGAATTTTTCTTTGAGAAAACAGATTTTATGAAAAAAAGCTATAAATTATTTTTTTAAATAAAAATTAGTACTTTTTTATTTTTTTATTCCTAAAACATATAATTTCGTATCAAAAAGTGAATTTATTTAACAGCTATCTTTCGTACTCGCATATAATTGACTAAACTTTAAACATCACTTTTTTACAGATACTTGACTGCTGAGGATCACATAGAATTCATCGCATTTACGTATTTGATTGAAATATCAATAATACCCTATGCAATAAAAAAGAAAACCTGCTCTGCTCCAGCTCCAACTTCGATGCCAAAGTAATTGATATCATTGTCTGCTGAACAGTGGAACATCATTGTGATGACTTCTGTCCCACATCGAACACTCTGAACTGTATTGGAACCTTTCGATAGAAAACATGCTGCTATGCAAATTCCATTTTACTCTGAAGACTTGTATTTCAATTCTAAAAGAGCTTTAGCATAGTTTTATTAGTTACGTACGATGAGAATTAGTTTCACTTTGGTGGTTATCGCCTTCTGTGGCAGTTCTAGCCATAACCTTTTATTAACCCTAGGACCCAACACAGGGGTTTTCTAAACCCCATGAAATTGTTATGGTTTTGAAATTTCAAAAGTAATAAAATAAACGAAAAGTTTTCACTAGATTTTTCTTAAATATTTTGCAACGTATTTCGTAATATGAAATATTTTAATCAGTTCAAATAAGAAAATTAATAGGTTTATAAACAATAAACATGTATTTTATACTAAAGTGTATTAAAGTCTGCTCAGAAACTGTATGTTGTGATGAATTGCGAACGAGAGAGAGAAATATTATATTCTAAGTATTTGATAAATTATATCACATATATATTTGATATTTGTTAAATTACGAGCCCGGGGAAACATCGATGATAATGATTGAAGACCGAGTTCGAGGACGACCGTGAAAGCCATCTAATATAATATAATAACAACGATGCCATCAACAGTCAGCAAAACCTCGAGTTCTCCGAATTAAATGAGCACAACTTTGGAGGAATCAGCGAGCTACAACTAAACTTCGGTTGACGATCTCTAATATATCAACGAGGAAGAACGTGCTTAAATTAGAGACGGTGAATACCAACTCGAGGAATAGGATGACTTGGAAGATTAATTGCGTTTGAATCTTGCGACCATACGGGTCAATACAATTTCCAAATTTTTTGTTTTAGCTGTTTACATAATTTAATTATATTCAATTAATTTTTAAAATTAATACTTTTTATAGTTAAATCTACAATTGACGTAGGGAAAAATTTTAACTAAAAGTTAAAACAAAAGACCTATAATATTTTTAATCTTATTTAAAGTATTAAAATTTTTAATTTTAATACTCACCGATTCGATGAACATAATATAATTTATCAGATTAACTCTAGGACCCTACGCAGGGTTTTTCCAAACCCTAGAAAATTCTTACGATCTTGGAATTTCGAAAATTTTGCTTTTTCAATGGCATTTTTCTCGGGATCAATCAAATACGAGATCTTTTTCTAGTAGTTCATTTCATATTCCAGGACTTGAACGATGAAATAAAAAAAAAATTAAACTTCCGTACAATAAATAAGAAGTCGGCTACTTCCATTTAAAGTGCCGAGGTTAGCGAAACCCCAGAATAGGGTATTTGTCTCATACAGATAGTGTATGGGCCCTAGGGTTAAAAAAGGATACAAAAAGTTACTACTTGGTATATTTTGTATTATACAGGTATTAAAAATACATGCAAAATCGAATTTCAGGGTCGCAAATTGGTCTTTGGCATCCTGCAATAATCAATCTTCATGAATCCCATATCTTTTTCTTACCACTCAAGATTACACATCTTCGATTCGCGTCGCCGTTGAATCGTTCTATGTTTCCTCGTAGCACGTTTAATTTTTCAAGTATTTTTTAAATATATTTTTCAAGTATTTTTTTAAATATATTTTTCAAGTATTTTTCAATATATTTTTCAATTATTTTTTCAATTGTATTTTTCAGTTAGTTCGTTATTCAACATTTGTGAAGAACTTTTACCAAGACGTGTGTAAGAAAAAAAAGTATATTGTTCCGTACAAATTCTGAATTATTTAAGTTTACTAGCTTCTCAAGATACTGTATAATCTTACTCTCTTCTTATCCTCGATTTGAATTCGACCTTAGTCTGTATTCTTGCAATTATAGTTGCTCAACTCGAACTTGTTCCGGAAGTACATTCAGAAGTGTTCCGCCAACTTCTAAAGCTCGAATGATTTTCGCTCATTCGTGACATCCCCTTCTCTATCTTATGGAACTGCGATACAGGAAGATTTGTGTTGCGAAAGGTTATGGGTTCGAGATGCGTCACTGAATTTCAAAAGTCGCAATTTCCCCATAATACTTTCACGACCACATCGAAGTTTTTTTATTCTGGGTGGGAAAATTCGTCACGTATTCATCTCTTTCTGCCTTTATATAAATTTTTCATAATGCAGCGTTTTTATGATATGTTTTTAATCTGGTAATGGATTCTGTAAAGAAACGTCTCAGTTTTTCAATTATCTCAAACTGGATGCTGGGCGATAATCTGGATCAGATTATCATTATTTATAATAATGGAAAGTAAAAAATACATTTGTTTATTTAACTTTTGAAATCACTAAAAAGATCGCTCCGAGATTAAAAAATAAATTTATAGGGGAAGACATTTTGAAATTATAGGGGACCTAGACATTTTGAAATTTATAATTATATAGGGGAGGACACAACTTTTGAAAGGTAAGAGTGATTTATCTTCAAAAAAATTTCCGTTTCCTACAAGTTTTGTCAAATATACTAACAAATTTTTCTATTTTCATTTATTGGTTTTTATGTACAGTAAACATCTTTGCTGAAAAGATTAAATTAAAATTTTTTAAATAATATAGAAAGTTAAAGATTTGAGCTACAAAATCTTTTTTTTATTCATATTTCTCGATCATTTTTCATCGAGTTACAGTCTTTCGAAAAACAGCAAATCGTCGCCAAACGAAAAGTGACCTCTTTATTTTTACATTCAATGTAATATCATGTGAAGCGAACCATGAACGCCAAGAATTCATGGTAAAATTTGTTAAAAACCAAAATTAAAAAAAAACCATTGCTATAATACACTTGGCAAAAAAAATTACAAACTACTCGACTTTTTTTGCTCCTAGAAAAAAAAATTCTCAATACTTCAAAAATACTAACATTTCAAAACTTTTGTGAATAATTCTATTCATATATTTCTGTCTGGCACCGTGTGATTGTTATAAACTAGATCAAAAACATCATTAACTTTTTAAGCTCTAGTACAGAATTTGCATACGAAAGCATGATGTCAAAAAATAATACCAAAAACCAAATAAATAGCGTTTGTTGGTGCGCATGACGACGCCAAATATGCTCGAGCAGCACGCTTGTACATTTACACAATCACACCGACGAAGCCTCACACGTTCGCGCAGTCTCTCGATTCTTAGATAAGAGTGTCCAACTGCCATTAATGGCGGTTAATACGACTTGAAATGACTGCGGTCCTTAACTTGGCACACGTGCGATGATCATTGCTGTCGCATCAATTTCCGGTATTATATTGCGCTATCAAAAAACCTTGGTCACTCACCTCATCATTTCTCTACCCACATCTTCGTTATATTGACGATTTAAGGGGGTAGGCCACTCTAGAGGCCGGAAAATAGGCTTTTTGCGGATTTTTTTTTCAGAAGTACTACAAAATAAATCGAAATTAAAAAATCGTGTTTATTGTGCATATCATTGAGTGTATAAAATAATTTTTTTGAAGCGATTCATTTCAAAATGGCGGCTGTGCAGCGTTTTTGACACGACGTCTGCGTTTTTCCAGAGTCCACGGCTGGACAAATAGCTTCTGCAATTTTTTAATTATAACGAGCAGCCGTTTTTTTTCGATTATATATAACCCGATCACTTTATCGTGGGTCGCTGGAGACCCGATCGATTTTTCTTTTGTTTCTGTTCTCAGAATCGAATAAATGTGTTTATGACGAAAAATAACATATTTGTTTAAATTTTTTTGCAATCTTCATGGTGTGACCTTAAAGTAGAAGTATTCAAGAGAGTTAAAGAATTTTTTCGGATTTTTTCATTGCAAATTACGTGTTTTAACATGCCTTGGGTCTTCAGCGACCCACGATAAGCTTACGAGGTTTCCAAAAACACGATAATATGATCGGGATAATAATAGCTATAGAAGTACGTAGAATTTTTTTGGATTTATTGATTTTTGGCAAAATGACACACTTCTATGAACTATGTAATATAAAAAAATCCTACGTACCTCCATAGACGATGTATTTTTCAAGATATATTTCAAATTTCAAGTGAATCGGTAGAAAATTGTCCGAGTTATGTTTTTGGCCAACTTAAAAAATGCAATCTTGAAATAAACGCGTTTGAAGTTTTCAAAATTAAAAAAACGAGTATTTAGAGATTTTTCCCGGCCACAATCTTTTGGGACATCATTTTCAAGATCCTAGGGGACCATTAAAAAAAACAATTTTTTGAAAATTCTAGAGTGGCCTATCTTCTTAAAGAAACGCGTGCTAAGTAGTTTGCACATAAAAAGAATAGAGTATAACTAAAATAATAAAACATGTATTTGTACGTAAGTGAAACCGGAAAATTAAGTATAGTTTCATAGATTTCAACCATTATGCGTTATTATCAGAATATAATTCTTTTCGAATACTTTATTTTGTAAATAGCATCATTTTCACTACCCTTTCGACAGGTTTCTTAGGGATGTATACATATGTCTCTCACTAAATTTAACACTATTCAAATAAAAAAGTCTTTTAAAAAAAATTCTTCTGTTATGAGCATATTTAAAACAAAAGACTGTTTCTGGAAGTATGCATTTATAAATTATAAAAATTAAATTAGCAACTAATATCTGATGTATAATTAAATAATAGTTTAAATATGATAACAACACTGTTCGCCATTGCAAACTTAAGTTCTCTTTCACACATTGGACTTTGAGGAGTGAGCTCGTTAACCGTTATCTTGATGGTCATCTCAAGGTAGATACGTTGATCGTTCGTTGTCCAATCATTCGGTAAAGGACTGAGCGTTAGTCTCGATAAGAGTTCTGCATATTTCTTCTTCTATCGCTACACAAACTGCGATGGCTCCGGCGTTTTCCAACAAGATGCACAACACGGCAATCCACTTTTCAGTGTATCCTTGAATGCATCGCGAAAATCTCGGTTGAAGTACGCATAAATCAAAGGATTCAGTGCACTGTTGAAATATCCTATCCAAAATAGGACGGTCACTACCACGTTCGGACAGTAACAGATTTCACCGCAGAGTGAAGTCGTCAGGTACCTACAAAAAACGTACAAATTTTTTTTTTTATACAATCAATATCTGACATTGAGAAATTCAAAATAATTGAAAAAAAAAACAATAAGGCAAACGTCCTAATAGTTGGACAGCTAAGAATTTTTTCACTTTACCTTTATTCAAAAATTAAAAAAATATTTAAATAAAAACTATTGTCTGATATTTTAGGGACCCAAAACCCATTTTATGTGTTAATTTTAAATAATATTTCTAGTAAATAGAAATATATGTGAACGTTTTAATATGTAGAATATCTTCATAGTTGGACTGAAAATTTCTCCAGGGTTGAACGAAATTGTTCCAGTAAATAAACGTTATGAAAAATACACCTCTTCGTGTATAGAGAAAATAAACCATACGATTTTATTGAGAAAAAAAATAATAAAGCGAAAATTGTCCAACTATCGGGACGTTTATCTTAATTACGATTAAAATTGAAAGACGATTTACATTTACAGAGCACCAATTGTGAGATTTTTATTTATTTTGGCGCGTATATCCTTAAGGGTGGTTTTCACGGTACCATGTTTAAATAACTCGGCAATAAAATAAAATGTCAAAGTAACACGCGTAAAAATAATTATGTGTCCAAATACTAAAATCAAAGAATAACACACAGCAAAATAGCATGATTTAAAAATATTCGCACGTCAGATTAACACAAACAACGATCGAAAAGCGATTGCATCACTCGAATGACATCTAGCTCTTTTTTTGTATTATTTCAGCTGATTAATTAAGCTCGTACCAAATCGAATTTCGATGCGTGCGAGATATAAATAAAAACGGTGATTTTGATAATAATATCGAAGTTAGAATCCAGGTACAACCAGGCTGATTCTTTTTCTTACTTTCATTTGAAGAAAAAAAAATAAATCGACGTAATATTATGATTGCACATGATCTTTTTTACCTATGAAAAATATTTATTGTTCTTATACAATCAAAAAAAGGGCTTTAAATCTTTGATAAAGATTTAAAATAATTATTTTGTGACAATCAAGTCAAAAAGATTATTTTCAGTTTTTCTGACGTTTAAGGTGATTTGCAAGTTCATTGAGAAAAGTTGTTGAAAAATGACTTGAGAACAACGTACTCTAAATTTAAGATGATCCAAGATCAAATTTGCTCGCTTTGTAATTAAGAATAAAGCGAAAAGTTTTTTATAAGATATGTTTTAAAAAATAAACGAAGCTTCTTTGTTATTGTCGCAAAAATCTGTGCAAAATGTTTCGAGACTTCACCATGTGGAAGTTGAGATATTCATTTTTGAAAACTGCAGCTGTTAATGCACATTCTTATGAGAAGATAAAGAAACATGTGATTTTTATCAATAAACATTTCCACATGGTGAAACGTTCTGAAATTTGACACATACGTGCATATGATGTCAAAGAAGATTTAATGCAAATTTTTAACAAAATTAAACGATATTACGGTACAACTTCTTGAAGGGCTGAAATTTGAATTACAATCACTTAACAATGAAAGCGACTTACAGAAAAAAAATACCATGATCTGTGCTAATACTGATATTCCGTTCTTAGTCGGTGGCAGCCATTCTTTGATTTTTTAATATCTGTCTCGAAACAACGTAAATGTAGTTCCTTTAACATATATTTATGAACTTTCCTGAACCAGAAAATAATATTAAAATATGTTTCAGAAGGATTCACCGTCTAGAAATCATGACATTCATTATTGAAAACAAATTTCATTTTACGTAGCTTCTTATAAACTTAGAAATAAATAAACTTAAAATAAAATAAACTTAAACTTAATTTTTGCTACATTCTTAGTGGCACATCTCTTTAACAATATTAATGATGAATATCTTGATTACTGAACGATAAAACCATTTTAAAATTAATTTTTCCACATTTTTAAATTAATTTTTAAAATATTAAGCCAATTTTTTAAAAAAAAATTTTACACTTTTAAAAAATGTTTACTTAATCATTTTATCTTCTATTTCGAAGCAGGATAACAATTTTTTAATCTCGCTAGAATTTTTAAATTATTTTTATCAAAAGTGTTCATATAATTATTTATTTTACGTATTGTAACTTTCATATATAAGTAATGTGTACTATATTGCGCTTCAGAGTGCATATATCAATAGATTTTTACGTTTTGTAATTTGGTATGTGTACACTTATGATTCTAATAACTAACTGTGGTTAATGCATTATTCTGATTCTGCTTTTACTAACAACTGACAACTGATGTTAATATTAGCATCATACAAATCCAAAGCAATAAAACCCATTATTGTTAAATAGAGTGATTTACCAAGTAAAGAATGGAAGCCAACACAGTAGAAATGCTCCCATGATTATTCCTAATGTTCTTGCAGCTTTGTGTTCTGCTCGCCAGCTTTTTGTCTGTTGTCGTATAGTCATCGTACCTGCAAGACAAAAAAAATAAGAAGGATTTGGCACCCAAGTTTATTTATAAAAATTATTATTATTTTTTAAGTTTGTTTCTTACGTTGATAAGCGTAAAAATGTTTTAAAGTTTGCGAAGATTTTTATGGAGAAGCGAAATTGGCGAATTTTGATGACAAAACAAAACCATGTTTATTTATAATACGATCGAACTGCTTCGTTCGTTGTTTTATGAATGCGTTTTATCAGTGGGAATCTTTTTAGTTAAGATCAGATAATTGACTGTCTTTTCTCAAAAGAATAAGAGTGAGCAAATTCATAGAGGGAAAATTTCTGAACACCATAATGAAGAAAACAGATGGTCGTCATGGATCCCCTCTATAAATTGAAAAAATCAAATTTTCGAATTGTTTATAAATCATGCATAAGTGTGACCCGGTCAATGATCTATAGAAGTAGGTTGGAGATAACTGACTATTATGAAGATCTAATGACGAATTGAGGATGAATTTGAGGACAGTGAATATTAAAAATGAGCAAAAAAATTCTTAAATGTATGTTATTTTTAACCGTTTATGCTCATTCTACTGGTTTTCTATTCTTATCTCTCTATTCTCTATTCTATGCTCTGTATTCTCAATTAGTCTCTACTTTCTACTTTGATTACAGAGGAGGGAATGCATTTCTAACTTCACAAATATTATCTATCTACATATTTATTTATCCTAAAGGGTGAGTCTAGTGGAAAGGCCTATACTAGAAAGGGCAAAACGTACGGTGTGGAGTTAAAGGATACAAGAAAAAAAATGTTCGAATTTATAAAATTTAAAATCATGGATTCATCATCACTGTGGGATCCACCAGATTACACATATACACGCTCTGAGAGAAATTACGATAGTAAATTTTACCATAAAGTGGCAACTATACTAATTATATTACAATTAAATATATTTTTATATTTCAATGTAACATATGCAGAGTGGGATTTAAATGTAATATAATTAATTCAATAATAATCGGTATAATTGTCACATTTTTATATTAATATCTACCATAGTAATTTTAGTATCTTTATATAATAATATCTACCATACTTATCTCTCAAAGTGATTTCACATATGCGCATCATGCTCACGCATGCGTAACTCTTGTCATCATTGCAACTGCATATTAATTAATTGTGACAACAGCACCTATGGAGTTCTAATGATTTATCTAAGAAGTGCCAAATATAGGTAGAGCTTGATACTATTGAATCAAGTTACTTGAAGTTATGCATTAAAGATTTATCGAGGTAGTGCATTCATTTGCGAAGCAACTACTTGCTACCTACCCTCGATGCCTTTGTATCCCAGAAATGCAAGTACGCCTCTACTCATTCTAAATGTATCAAAGTAATGTTTTCGGTTGCATTACGTAAAGTGGTTGGTCTTTAAAATGAGCGTCGATAGATTTTGTTAAAAATTTGCATAAACTTTCTTTAATGTCATATGTACGTGTGCATCAAACTTTAAAAGGTTTCACAGTGGGGAAGTTGAGATATTTTATAATAAACATCACAATATTTTGTATCCTTTCCATAAGAGCGCATGTTAAAATAACAGTTTTCAACAATAAATATCTCGAATTTCAGACGGCGAAGTCGACGTAAATTTTTCAGAGAATTTTGTATAACATAGAAGAAACTTTGTTTCATTTTTCAGAAAAATCTCTAGTAAAAAAATTTCTTAATAATAATATACCAAGTATACCTAGTATTTATTTATAATTTACAACAATTTTTCTTAATAAATTTAAACGCAAAAATCATGTTCAACGTTAGAAAAATGTCATAAAAATAGAAGAAACTTTTGAATTTGACTGTTACAGATCAATATCACCTCAATAGAAATGTAACGGGAGTATGATTCTGACTTGCTTATTAGCAATCGGGATTTAAAGTAAATGTGATTAGACGCAGTAAAATAATTGACAATTAATGAAAAATAATTGGATAACGTCCCGGGCAATCCAACAAATGTTTGTGTGAACCTTTTTAAAAAAAATAAGTCCGCATGCAGGGGTTAATGAGCAAGCAGGCTGCATCCACCAAAATTTTACTATCTGCAAAAGTTCAGATATCGGATTCTATTTACGGTATTACTACGGTAAAATTGATCTCGTGTTATCGAGCTCAAATTTGGTATACTTTTAATTTATATAACTAACTATAACTAAGCATCTCTACAAATTTTCAAATCGATTGACGCATACATTTACGAGATATTTATTGGCGAAAATCACAATTTTCTTGAAATTTTGTACAACCCTCTATAGTACATAAAAAAAAGCTTCCCTTAGTTTTTTAAAAAAATTATACGGTTTTTTTTCACAATTTTGATATGTACGTTGCAAGTACAAATCACCTTGGATGACCTTGAATTTCAAGTAATTGTTCTTGAAACAAATTGTAATAACTTTTTTCAATGAACCTGAGCTCAAAAATCATATGGTACGGAGGAAAAAGTAAAGCAAATTTAACATCAACAACATGGTATCGATTCCACCGTAGTAATACCTTAAACACTTTATAGGTGATTTTATTTGTATGAATTATCTGTGCTAATGATACTGGCAATGAAAGGCGAACAGAAAGTTCGTCGTCTGCAAACTCCTTGTGCAAGTGATACCATTATTCTATCACTACAAAAGAAGCTGATGTTGCGCTACCCACTACAAATACAGCAAAGTAGCACAAACTTATGCGTAACATTATTACATTTGTAGGGAATATTGAGTACCGATCGACATTAAGGCACTAAACCACTTAAAAATCTTTTTTTCATTTTTTTTCCTATCAATTCCTGAAAGATACATTTGTTGAGAATGCACTCACCAAATTTTATAAAGAAATTCGTTAAATTCACGGAGATGCAGCATTTTATGTGAAACAGACTTTGAACGTCTTTGTCTAGAAATTTCATTTTTCATCCTGGTTGACAGCATATCTAAAAAAAACTATTCATTCGATTTGCATTGATCAAGTCTCAAAATGTTCGAAAATACAGTCTCTATGGCACCACTTTTTTTTTTGATAAAGGGCCTCCTATTTTTGTTTTTTCAAAAACGACGAAAATCTTCTGTAAAAATGGAAAAAAATTTATTTTGTCCTTTTTTTTAATATAGAAAATTCCCCATGTGATGCCATATAGAGGTGTATATCGACTGCCTATGTACATTTTTTTTGTATTTTTCAAATGAACCGTATGGCTGCTTTGCTGTCAACCAATTTTGTCGTAGCGTTCGTCTAGAAGAGACGTACACCGCAAATTATTGTTAAGATTTCAATAAAAAAATTTGTATACTATCTTCGATATGTGTATAATGAATATCAGTACTCATAAAAAAATAAACATTTATCGTTTTCTCTAAAAAAATTGTGGAAAATACACCCTCAAAGTGGTTTAATGCCTTAAATTACAGGATCTTTAGTAGTCACTCTCAATTACAGGATTTTTTAATGCCATTTTTTCAAGCCTGAGCATTATGAAAAGTTCACAACTGTCATTCCATACTATACTCCTTTTAACATTTTTTTTGTTTCGCTTTCACGATGTAGTGTGGAGACATTTGACTCCCGAAAGGTGGCGCTTTATATCACCCAAATTTGTCCATCTTTCCTACAAGTATCCATTGAATCGATTCGGTTCGGAGACGTTCGCTTCCCTGTTATTTGGAATATGCTTGTTCCCTATGAAGGCATACGATCATAAACTTTGGGTAAATAACATTTTTAATGTCAACAAAACGAATTTAGCAAAACCGAAGGATACAATTCAACATTGATTGTTTCATCAATTGTATGCAAAATTCTCTTCTTTCGCATTTCGGAATGAAGTCCCGGCGTGAATTTAGATTTTTTTTTATTTTCAACTATACCAATAAGTCATCAAATTATGGATAAATCAATTCAAATTAAAAAAAAAACGAGTGAAAAAAATCTTTTATAATGTTGAGTTCGTGTCCAATAACGACTTTTAATTTTATTACTTCATATTTATCTTATCTCAATTGCAGTTCACACATAATATTTTCCTGGCTAGATCCAAAATTCGGAGTCCTCAAATTTCCTAAGCAGCAATTTATCTACGATCACAAAAGAGTTAAAACTCTATTATCTCGCAGAGACTATCTGCTATCCCGATGGAATCTCGGGGGTTAAAAAATTTTATTCCACCCTGGCATCCGAAGGAGCCAAATTGAAAGATCGACCGAATCGATCAAAAGAGTAAACTTTAATTAATTTTTTTAAAATAAAAATAACGTTTTTACTTTGTTTTCTTTGTTCCTCGTTTTTTGCATCGGGGGCATCAAGCAACAACTGCAAATTCCAGAAAAAGAGACTAACCTTTTTCCCATCCTTCGCACGGACTTTTGTGAAAAATCATTCAATATTTTTCAATAGAATTCCTAAAATATAAGTAAACTCCAATACCGGTTTTTCTTTTAATAATCTATCAGACTAGTAATTGTCGTAACAAAATAAAAAACGGAAAATAAAATAAACAACACCAGACATTCAGTAATAAAAAATTTATTTAAGCAATGAAACTATTAACTAAAAGCCAAGTCAATTATTGTAGCATTAGTGGATTATTGAATAAATGTATTTCAATGATACATGAAAAAAAAAGTAGAAAGTGTATTGTGAAAAGAAGAATGATGTATGGTTGGAGCAACAGTAGAGCTCACCATTAATGGCATGAAGTTCCGTCGATGTTTTGAAGTGTGCGGTGTGAATGGCGAGCTCACCCGTATCCGCAGCTGCTTGAAGCAATAATTGCTGATGATGATGATGCCGAGCTGAAGATCTGTGTTGGTGAACGCTGTTCAGAACAATGTTGCTCGACGTTCTGCTCAATGCTTTCCTCTGTCGTATCGCCTCCTTGTAAATTTTGCAGTACATGACGATCATGACAACACCCGGTATCCAGAAGGAAACACACGAGCTTATTACCGCGTACGTTCGATTCACCACAAACATGCATACCTGAGAGAATCCACATGAAATACATACGTACGTTTTTAAACGTCAAAGTCACCATCATAAAATTCGGAAAAATATAAAATGACTTACTAGGTTAATACGTGGGGGTCGAGGATTTTAATGATTTTTGGTGGGGTGGTAGAGGGACCCAAGGGGATGACAAACATCAAACATTAGGTATTCATTAATACCTCTCGTTACGAAAGTATTAACGGTCAAAGTTCTATGAGACCAATCGATGGTCTCGCGGGTTCGTGATCCGAAAACTTTTCATTTTTTTTATTTTGGTTTAATAAATCGTATCATTTTATTGCATAAAATTATATTATTTTTTTCATAATTTTATGCAATATTGTGAGCTACTGCGTTTTTGGTCGATTTTTATTCCTATCTCTCGATCTCTCTCTCTATTGCTATATTAGCTATTGCTATGAATTATCTGTATTTTCTTTTTTTCTTCTTATATTTACTATTTATATTCTGTATTTCACTCAATTTTACAACGATTAGGAAGTTCCTCATTAAGATATTAATTTTTTGTACCTTTCTATAAGAGGATACGTTATTAAAAGTTGCAATTTTGCATAATAAATATCTCAGTAACAAGCTTCCTAACGTAATTGAAATTTTGCATTAATCTTTGTACGGCGTTAAAGAAGCTTCATCAAATTTTTCAAAAAAGTTACATCATTTTTTTGTTCAATCACATAGAGAGTATACCTGTCATTGTCTGATCTCGCATTTCAAATATATTTTCCTTCAGTTGATGTGCAGCAACTTTTCTTGATAAATTTGTATTCCCAAATGACTTCGTAAGAGAGAAAAACGTTGTCAAACTTTTGATTTTTTTCTCTACGGACTCAACACCCTTAAAAAATCAATTAAAAGCTTTTGGTCCTCGAACCCGAGACCATAGATTGATCTCATAGAACTTTGTAACGAGAGCCCAGATGTGTCTAATGTTTGATTGTTGCAATTCCTTCGAGCCCCTCTACCACTTCATCATAAAAAATAATTAAAATCCCCGACCCGCACATACGAGCCTGTTAATAAATGAAATAAAAATGAAGATGGTGATATTAACCTCGGGATGCTGCTCGATAAAGGTGAGTTGCTGATTAGTGGTATACCAGCCCATGAATATGGGCATGAAGCTAATTAGGGCTGGCAGGGTCCAAGCGGAACCAAGGAGGCAACCGACGGTGCTTTGCTTCATGATTATCGCATACTCGAGGGGACTTATTATCGCGTAGTAACGATCAACACTTATGCAGCACAAATGAAGAATTGAAGCTGTGCAGAAGTAGACGTCTAAGGAATTCCATACGTCGCACATGAATTTTCCAAATAGCCAACGACCTCCCGATAGTTCAACCGAGGCGTTGAACGTCATCGCGCACGTTGCAACGAGAAGATCCGCCGCGGCGAGGCTCACGACGTAACAATTGGTTACAACTCGCAATTTTCTATGCTTCCGAACACTCGCGATAACGAGAATGTTCCCGAGTATCGCGGTCGTTATGATGCTTCCCATGATTACGCCTTTAATTACCTCCACGAAAAAGCTCACACTGTCCTGAAGATTTTCAACGATCGGATTTTCAGCCGTGGTGACCGTCGTTGAGCTAGCGTTCATACCGTCATACGTGTTTGACGATGCAGTTGTCGTCGATTCACTCGCGATGCTCGTCCCGCTCGCCTCGTTCACATTTGTCACCGAATCGGATGAAACGATCACTCTTATCGGTAAACTCGTGCTTACTACCGCCATTACGTTCAACATTCTTCAGAAAGTGTAGCACACTTACATTTCTGCTTTATTCTTTAACCTGCTTCTTATACTTTCTCTCTTATTCTCTATTTTCACACTCTTCCTCTATCTCTTGGCATTACCTATAAACCGATAATCGATGAAAAGAATCCTTCAGTTATCTGTTCCAAAGTGCTGTCAACACCTTTCTTTCATACGTGCACAATTTTGAGCTTTTGAATTTCGATGAACTCTGTTTTACAAACCAAGTCTCTTCTCGATGGTTCACAGCTACTTTTAACTTAGTTCGTGTAAAACCACTTTTTCCTTCGTCTTTCCTTACTTTTCATTCTCAATTTTTTTTTCCACTTTGTAGTAAATTCACTTAAAAATTAAAAAAGACCAATGAATAAAGAAAAAAAACATTTCTCACATAGAATAAAATACTTATAGTGAGAAAATGACAATTTTATTATCTCATTCAACACTATCATCAGCTTTTCTCGTTGTAGGCATAAAGAAAAAACTAAAAGAAGCAACGAATTGGTAGAGAAAGAATGAAAGAATAGGACTCAGAAAAAAATAAAGATAGAATTTATTAATTATTAGGAATGATCCTATGTTTTATTGATATAAGATTTACTTCCTACAACTCTTCTCTTGTCACCTTTGAACTTCTACCCTTTTTTCTTATAAAAAACATAAGTCCATTTTCACGTCAAAATTCTCAATATTCATAAACAATCTCACTCATTAACTAAAATTCTAATAAAATTCAAACTAATTTTAAATAGAATAAAATAGGCTATCAAATTATCGACAAATCCAAAAAAAGTACAGAAGGAAAGTTAAGAAATGTGGAAGCGTCGCGACGTTCAATAATAACAGACGTCGAACAGAAGATCGACCAAGCACGAACAGGCATGACAGAGCACGACACTACCACTTATATAGTAATCTCAGGTTCTGATTGTAACATTGAAAATTCTATTTTATTTTCTGTCGAATCGAGTAATTGTAAATCTAACAAGATGTTACCGATTTAAGTCCCTTTTTTCAATTGGTTTTATGGTTTCTTCAAATCCAACTTTTGATTTTAATATTGATTGAAATATAAGCATTTGATTTTGATTCAAAAATATTGGGTAAATGTTTTAGTCAATAATATATTGAAAACTAGTTTGAAAATATAAAAATTCTCGACTTAGCTCAGAACATGTTACCCTATTGATGAAGACATAAAATATTAGTTTGATATCATTAATTCTGAGATATTCAATTTTTGTTTGTTTACATGCAATTGATACTTGTAGCATATCTAACCAATATTATTTATTTCAAAAAGCAATATTTAACGTTTCAAAGACCCCTTCAATAGAATTTTCAATTTTGTCAATATTATATTCAATCGAAATTGCTGTTTTTATTATTGCATATTTAATTTTTAGTGATATATATATATATATTCATTTCGATATAATGAAGGAACAACTTCTTCAATTGATTAAACTCTTAACACATTTTTTCTGATAGATGGAAAAAAATTGTGCATTAATTATGACTTTAAACGAATTGAAAAAAGTGTAGTAAATACCATATTATTCTATCCATATATTTATACTAATTGTGAAAATTATATAAAAAATGATTTCAACAAAGTATGTTGTTCTTTCGAAATAATAGAGACTTCAAACAGAAAGAAAAGACAGACTTTTTACATCAGCCTAAAATAATGATATTTAGCTGGGTAAATCGACCCTTACAGTTGATGGTGCACTAGGGTATTCAATGTGATTCATGTAAAAAAAGTAAAGGTACAAAATTATTAACATGAAACCTTTTTAGAATTCAACGTAGGTAATGAATAATGGATGCCCGCATCTCCACTCGTCCTTTTTGCATAGGGGTGTCTCATTTTTAGAAACTCATATTCACTCAGTTCAATTCAGTCTTTCGTACGAATGGAAACTACATGGATTAATGTTCGAGATGTGTTTTAAACTTTGCAATTCGGTTTCAGGAAAAAAAACACGGAACGTGGAAATTCTCTACACCCTGTCATTTCCTGGGCTCTGATATTTTGCTTTTCTATTTATTTACAAGTATTTCAACGATTTGGGGTACACTGAGAGAACTCATAGTATATTTTACCATAAAGTGACAATTATGGTACTTATTTTTACATTAAACATATTTTTATAGTAAAACATAACATATTCAGAACAAGATGTAATTAAAGTATATCTATTAGTTCTATAGTAATTGCTATATTTGTCACTTTTATATAATAAAATCCAGCACACTTTTCTCTCAGTGTACTGTTTGTGTAATTTTAAAGAAATATTTAAAAAAATGCTCATCATTTAAATTCGTTAATTAACAAATTGATAAATTTGAATCATCAAACATTATTGAACATTTCGTTGAGATAACTGATAATGTATTTTTTTATAAATTCGTTAATTAAAATATAAAATATAATGTAATATAAAAAAAATTATTCTTTTATTAATTTGTTGATTAACAAATCGATAAAAAATAAATGATCAATTGCATTGATTAGGTAGAAAATAAAAAATGTTGATCCTGTTGAAAGACTGACGTGCTCGTCCCGCCAGCATGTGTTCGCCGATCGCTCGCACAAGATACGGGAGAGCACTCACCGGGATAACATAGACAGCGGATCCGGAATCTTGGTGACTCGTTATGGATTATATCCTGCAAGGTTTGCCCTATCTCCGTACTCGCTAGCTCGTCTCCGACAATTTCCGCACGTGGAAATCCTGATTTGACTGCTCATATTCTGTCGTTGTCGTTTCACTGTAGAGCGACGAGAAAAATAGCAGTGTCTAGCTCGCATTCTCGTGCTCGGAGCTCTCAGCCCAATGACATCTTCTAAATGGCCCATCTCTCAAATTCTCATTTAGTTTTCGCTTTTCGATTGGCTACGATGCGCTCTAATTATCGATCTCTGGATCAAATGGTAAAAAAAGTTCTAGTATCGGTGCTAGTGCCAGGAACTATATTTTCGTATGAAAAAAACATGGTAATCTTCACTCCGGAAGTATTCTAGAGACTTAGCACCCCATTCCTGTGTCGTAGTCGTAAGTCGTATAAAGAATGCGACGAGATATCTGTGCTAGTGCCAGGAACCGTGTTTTTCGTATCAAGAAAACATGGTAAAATTCACTCAAAATTCTAGAGATTTAGTCTGCCGTTTCTATGTCAGTAGTCGTGTCGTATAAAGAACGCGACAAGATGGTGAAGTGAACTTCAACCATAATTTCCGACTTACAGAGTAAAACGACCCTTCTGAGTCTGACGGTAAGTCGTTCTTGACTCTCTTTTTCTACTTGATGGCGTCTTCAGGGAATATTGGTGTCTTAATTGCTTTTTAAAACTGGAAGTCTTTTGAGTTGTCATGACCAGAACTTGGCTTTCTTCGCTGGAGACTTCCAGATGAGTACTCCAGTTTATTTTTCAATTCCACAGAAATATTTGAAAGTGAACATCGTGGGCTCTTCTCTCTTTTTCCAGATCCTTGGTGATGGAGTGCTCGAGCTGTCCCTTCGTTTAGGCTGTGGTGATCAAGGAAGGATTGGACTGCAAAGGATAAGAGGTAGCAATAATGGGACAGAAAGGAAAAGAAATGAAGGACTGGAGTAGTACTGGACTGGAGTGCTCTCTTACAGGAATTCATAATGCTAATTAGTACTATTCATAAATATAATTAACAATTAATAATTTTTTTTCCTCAGATGCTGTGGCGAACCTCCCATAAAACATCAAGGGATACTGTGATGAAACATTTAACAATACACATAAATAGTTATCATACATATTTTGAAATATATTTTATACATTTTCAGAGGCATTCCGTACAGACATCAGAGAAAACTATTACACTTGAAGTTACAGATTAATAAGAAGTTAACATTTTTAATGAATGAAAACTTTAATAATGAAAACTCTGGAAAAGTTAAAATCCGTGGAACAATTACTGAACGAGTAATACAGACTTTATAATTTTTTTTACAAAAAAAAACATTATTAACATCAGGAATCAAACACGTATAGGGAACCCAATTTACAATTACAGATTTTATTACACACAAATCGAGCAAGGGCCAAAAAATTCCATAATGATGAAAGATTTAAAAGCGATGACTCTCTTATATTAGTCTCGTTTTTTAAATAGGAAGCTACTAAGATTATTACTTGAGAGCATAACGTCTCGTGAGAAATGTATAAATTTGCTTCAAAATTTCACTTCTATACTTTTTGTATTAAATTCTTCACATGTATTAGATTTATTTTTCATTTATGAGCACACGATAGTATACAGAGAATTAAATGAAGAGTGCAATCAACCATAAAATGGTTGCGCCGTAATGTTAGAAATCGATTGCCAAAGACCAATATATTCCACTTCTTTCATAAAAATTATTTTCATTATATCAGATATCTTATTAAAGTACAAATAAAATCGAATACCCATTTTATTTGCGATCGAAATTTTTTATATTTAAAATTAAGATCCCTTCAAATAGATCTTCCAATATATTACCGAAGAGAAGTGTAGTAAGTAGTCACCCCTTTCATAAAAAAGTTTAATTTATCTATTTAAGGATGATTAGAAAAGGATATATACCCGATGTTGTTTATATTATAAAATGTTAACGTAACAAATTTCAAACCCTGTTTCATAATATGTACGTAGTTTCTTTTAAAAATCTATATTTTCAAAACCGATAAAGAATAGTTTTTTTATTAATTATAATTTCTTATTTGCGAACTAACATTACTAATATTACTTCATCAAAGTTGATCACTCCTTTGATTTTGAAACCTCATTTTTATATAATTACCAAATTTTTTAGTATCAAATTTGAAAATACAATTTAAAAAAAAAATTTTTCTACTACATAGTTTTCACAAGTTTAAGAAAGGAAGCATAGGATAAAATAAGCGCGGATAATACATTTATGATACATATACGTACATACATAGATCCAAAAAATTAACACTTTTCAAGGTCACATGTATAATGGTTTCATGAAGAGAAAATAAAATGCCTGTCCTACTTTGAGCCCTTAATATTAATATTCAGTTATTTTTAAATGTAATTTTTTTTTCCTCTTAACATTCGAAGTTTTTTTTAGTTAGTTCTGAAATTTCTAGCTCATTGTTAGTAACGAGGCATTGTACATAAAATGCTCTATAGATATTTAGCAAGAAATGTAATGTTCTTAATTTTGCTCTTTCAAAATTTAAGCTTAAAGTTGAAATAACGTAAAAATTTATTCTTGCTGCTATATAAAATCATCCTATTCAATCAACTTTAAACTTAAACAAATTTATTTTTTACAAAAAATGGCAATTTTAAAAATTGAATTAATTGTCTTATGAATTTCTCTATAATAATAAAAGTTAATCATTCTTTTATAAATTTATTATTGAAAATTATTAACATATCTGAATATTGAATAGTTCCAGCCTTATGATGTTAACACGAGAAAATGAATTTTCTAGCTTACTTATTGATATTATCCATGCACAACAAGATTATTTATTTCGTAAATACCATTTTGTTAAAATAGCTTTAAAAATATTCTACTAGTAAAACTTGTCCTTACATGGCATTTTATGACTTGTTTTGTTTCAGTGTGCTAGCATACTGTGCTGTAGCACAAAATACTATAAATTTTATACAGTATACATATTACATAACAATAATATACCTAGCAACTTCTTAATTTCAGGTTTTCTTATTACTGGGGTTACTTTTTTCCTCTTTTTTATTATTATACAATGTATTCGTCAATTTTTTGATTCTAAGTTTACATACTTTGTGGACAATGAATCAACTGAACTAATGTAAATGAATCGATGAAAACAATTGAGAATATGAATTTTTAATACATGCATTCCTTCTTTTAGTTTACAAAAAAAATTTAAGGTATATTCCATCTCATTGAAATACGAGAAGGACACCAAAGAACTGGTTTTGTTTGGTATGGGTAGAATGTGCAATTACAACCTGCCTATCAAGGTACCTCTATACGATTTAAAAAAAATTATTATTGCGCCCTCTGTTTTTGAAAACAAATGTGACACATCACTCCATTAAATGTTTAATATTTCGATAATGAAGTAAATGTATGAAACAAATTCAGCTATTCGAAGTGTTCGTCTATTAAATGGTTTCTCATTAGGGTGGTCCAAAAAAATGACTAATTTTTTTTCGCGGACATACGTTTAATATCTTCGGAACGATAAAAAAAGATGCCACACCACATTTCAGCCGTTTAAAAAATTTTTTGGAAGTGGCGATTTTCCAATTTTTTCTTTCCCATTTAAATAACATTGAACACAATTTTTTTTATTCAAAAATTTTTACCTGTATAACGAAGTAATTTACACAAGTGCTCTTATATATTTTTGTTAAAAATTTTACACTCTACAAAAAATGTTTTTTGTAATTTTTCGATACATTGACTCCTTCAAAAGTTATTCAAGATTTAAATTGTGTGAAAATTCACTTTTACGCGGATATAAATCTGTATAACCTACGTGAAATATTATGATTTTGTTTGTAAAACATTGCAAGTGGTACAAAATCATGTAATTCAATCATTTTCTAACTCAATAAAATTTGTTTTTTTACAAAAAAATGGTCTATAGTAGTATTATTACGTACAATATCATAATTTTTTTAAATAGACAAATATTCAGGGGAATTATTTTATAATATACTTATAATGAGTGCAAAATTACAAGTACTTTTTTTGCTGTATCAAGTAGTTAAAATATTTATATTATATTATTTCATACAGATTTGCACTTGTAAAACTGAATTTTTACACAATTTCGACTTTAACTCTGAATAACTTTTGAAAGAGTCAATTTATCGAAAAATTATAAGAGACCTTTTTTGTAGAGCGTCAAATTTTCAACAAAAATACATAAGGGCATGTGTGTAAATTACTTCGAATGAAAAAACAAAATTTTTATCCAACGTCATTTAAATCGGAAGTAAAGAATTAAAAATCACCATCTTTAAAAATTTTTTTTAAAGGGCTGAAATTTGACGTGGTATCGTTTTCTTTTTAATCATTCTGGAGATATTAAACGTGTGTCCGCGACAAACTAAAATTAGTCATTTTTTTGCACCACCCTATTGTTCATATTTGGAGGTAAGATGAGTGTCGTATTTTATTCAACATACCATTCAAGTGTATACCTCATAATTTCGATGAATAAGTAACGTATTCGTGGAAGAGAAAAAAAAAGAACTTGGAAGGAAGAAAGCAAGCCTTTCGTCTAGCGCAACACCCATTCACAAAAATCAACCTCGAACTTCTATCGACCGGACAATTTTCGCATTACATACTTGGCGAGAAGATCAAAGTTAAGAATGAATCGTGTGCCATCACGAATATCAATTATAGTCCCTCTAATATAATATTTGAATGAATAAAATGTTGCATTTGGAAGCAAACACTGCAAGATGAGAGCGATTTCTGCGAGCTTCGAATAATCGTCAACAGTTGGAGGGTGCTTCGATAACAATGTCCTACCTCTTGGTTGGACAAAACCGCTGTAACGCACGAATCCGTAAAAACACGATGCAGCCTCATATTGGGCACTTTATTAAAAAAAAAAAGATAAAGATAATCTTGGGACGGTGTAAAAGAAATATAAGCAGGCGGTCGAAAAAAGTCATAAATAAGTTGATGAATTGGCTAATCGATTGGGAGGGAAGCAGGGATACATGAGGAGGGTTGAAAGGCGCACGCACGAAAAGCCGAGAGAGGATCGCGAGAGAGCCAAGGATACGGGGAATAATTGATGAAATACGGTGACGTAATGAAGTCAAGGAAAGAGCGTTGAAGTTGCCATGAGAGAAGAAAGAAACATTGAGTTTGAGGTGAATCGAGGAAGGGGAGAATAAGTGCCGAGGTGACACAGGGAGCAGCCTTCTCACGGGCGAACGCAAGTTGCACGCGATGCAGAAGAAAAATCACGAGCGGGCGCGCGCGCGCGCACAATCACACCTACCCACACAGACGCATGCCCGCACGCGCACGCACGGACATTTACATATGTGGTATATATATTCATATATAAGCGCGCGGGAACGAGAGTGTTTTTAACAGGTAAGCGCGATTACGATCGGGACTTGCTTTCCCGAAGTGTTCGAGGTACGTTCGATGTCCGGTCGCGCGGATCAAGGCGGACTGACTCGCGTTCGCGAAACATTCGCTCGTGCTTGAACGAGTTACCGCCAGAGGCGTTTCGATCGCCGCCCCCGCGGCAACCCCACTGAGCAGGGAAACGAATGAACGAAGATAAGAGACGGAGAGAGAGAGAGAAGGAGAGAGAGAGCGCGGGGGATAGAGATAAGAACAAAAGGTGCGCAGTACGGAGAAAAGAGATGACAGTTCCGCGCGTTTCATCGACTTTGAACGCGCAGACCTTCGCAACCCCTATCACGATTTGTTGCCCTTCATCCCTATACCTTTCAACCTTCTCCAAAAAAATTATTAGAATACCTTTCTTTAATATTCGTTATCTTCATTTTTTTCGTGTATTATTACTTTCGGGATAGAAACGAAGATTCTTGGGGGGATTGAGGCCGAAAAAATAGCCTTTTTTTTAAAGTACTACAAAATAAATGGAAATTTTAAAAAAGGGTGCTTATTATGCATATCAATGACTGTATAAAATAATTTTTTTGAAGCGATTCATTTAAAAATAGTGGCTTTGCAGCGTTTTTGACATGACGACTCTGATGTTTTTCCAGAATTCACAGCTGGACAGATAGCTCCTGTAATTTTTTAATTATAACGAGCCTCTCATTTTTTTCGATTATATATAATAGTAACTAAGAAGTGTCTAGAATTCTTTGAATTTATTGATTTTTCGCAAAATGGCGCACTTCTAAAGTAAAAAGAGAAAAATTTGCCTAAAAAATCGTTACATAATTGTTAATAACAAATGAAGTATGCAATATAAAAAAAAATCCTACGTACTTCCATAGACAATGTATTGTTCTAGATATATTCCAAATTTCAAGCGAATCTGTAGAAAATTATTCGAGCTGTGCAGTTTTTGAGACAAACGCGTTGCTTGAAGTTTTCAATAGATTAGCTGCGAAATCAGATGACCTTGTACTAAAATTAAAAAAAAACAAGTACTTAGAGATTTTTCCCAGCCAGCTTTTGAGACATCATTTTTGAGGTCCTATAGGGAATCATTAAAAAAGAAATCGATTTTTCGAAAATTCAAGAATACCCTATCCCCTTAAATTTCTCAGATTCGGATTAGAGAATATGCATTGTCTCTTTTTTCGTCTGCATTGAAAACAAATTGATGAAACTTTGAATTATTTTAATAAATATTTAACGAACGAAGTACGATTTATTGAATAATATTTTACATGGTGTTATAAAAATATAAAACAGGGGTCGTAATGTGTCTTTTCTCCACAAAACAAATATGCTTATTGTACATGTCCATAAACATATTTATTTAATCATACTACTTCATTAATATCTCATTTTAAGGAATATTTCAAAATATAAAGAAAGGAAAGGATAAAGTTCTTCGTTTTATATAATATTTCTGAAATTGAAAAGGATGAAATCGTACATTTTCAATTGAAACCTCGTAAGCCTTGAAAATATAGAAAATGAATTGAAATGGTCTTCAATTTCATCCGCTGATTCTTAAAACGACAAAAAAAACGAACTCTCATATAATTACGAGAAAAAAGCTATAGATTTTTGGACAAGTGGAAAAAAACGAAAAATTTAAAACTATTCTTTCGATGATATGTCGTTTTTAAACAGTAACTTCTAAAATAGAATTAAATTGTTGCGCTCATCAAATAAGTCGAGGTGCGATTTAAAAAAAGAAAAATTTAATGAAATACATATCTAAATATATTCTACATTGTGTCTAAATATGTCTAGATCGTACGACTTCTCCTATATTCAGGTTGTATATCTATACATTCTGAATATATAGATATATAAATACCTTTAAGTAGAAAAGGTTCTCGAGTAGAACATACTACTGTCGGTCGTACACGATATTGATTTGCGATGATGATCTCTGACTGCACACAAAAATTTGGTCAATTCCGATATACGATTCAAAGCTTCAATAAAATGGGCAAATAAGTTTTAAAAAGCAGATTATATTGCTTGTTGTAAAATTACAAAATTTATAACTCGAAAAATTTTATAAATCTCGAACGATGTTACAAAAATGGCTCAACACGCTATAATTAACGTTAAATCTGTTTTCATGGATAATGATCCAGAAATCGTTAGAATTTGGGTCAAAATTATTTTCCATTTGAAATATATTATGGTCGCACTCTTGTAAACTAAAAATCAAAAAAATTGAAAGAACTTTCCAATTTATATCTTCAAAAATTCGTTATATGATTCAACCAACCAAAGGCCAGCCAAAAGTATAAATTCGATTTTAATGGAGACGTTTTTATTATATTTTTGATAGCTCGATGTATTTCGCCAAAAAATCGAATAAAGATTTTCATTTATTCAGAAATCCCGATTTCACTGTAAAAAGAAAAGAGAAAATGTCGTGTTCGGTCGAGGTCAGTCATACTCATGCCTGTGATCGTGTCCGGTCGATTGTTTGCTTGGCTGCCTTTATTCGCATCAAGATACTTCCGCGTCTTTTGATGTTTATAAATGTGAGTTTGCAGCTTGGTCCAGAAACAAGGAAAGTGGACATAAATTAATGATTGATGGATTTACTGGATGGAAATATTTCATGGAACTAATTCGATTAACAAGTGACCTCTGTGGTTCTCGACTTACATCTGCAGTAAGCAAAGTCTTCATTACCAGTACACAACCAGTACACGATCGGAGAACGAACATTATTGACTTTTTCAAAAATGTCCTTAAATGTTTATTTAATTTTGATATCGGTTTTCATATCGCAAGGCAAGAAAATAATTACATTTTGTTTTCTAGTATTCAAAAAGTATTTACATTGTTGGAGTATTACACAGTTGTGTAAAAAAATTATATCTGTATTGTGAAATAGACCCACTCAAAATATCTTTTACGACAGGTTTAATACTTTTTTACGTTTTTTAACGTGCTATTAAGAATGTATGAGCGATATTTTGAAAAATATTAGAATTTGATAAATTTTTCATATTCTGTTCGTAAGCACATAAAAAAATGCTGTGCCAAATTTGAAATCGTTTTACTGAGTGGTTTAAGATTTATCAAACTCCAAACTTGCTGAGATTTAACATTGCTTCTTATGGAGAATTCGTAAAATTGCACTGAATATAAATTTTAAAGTATGAGATTCTTGTGAATTTTTTCAAATATATTGTAGCAGTGTTTATTTTGTCTAGACAATATTTTTAAACGTTTTACTAAAGTATTTTTGTTTTAATTGTTTTAATTTTTTTTTGTTTTAAAATATTTCAATTATTATTAAATCATGCCCAAGTTGTCAAATGACAGTCAAACTAAGACTCAAAAAATTGGCAACTTTTTAGCAAAAGCCAGAGTCTAGATTTTACAAATTTAACGTCAATAATTTACTTTTTTGGGATTGTCTGTCCCATATACCTTTAACTGTAGTGTAATAAAATACTAAAACATAGTATACCGATTTTATATTTTTTAGGTACCCAGAATCGTCCTGGTCTTTAATGTTCTTAAAATTTAATATATATATATAAATATATATGCGTATGATTTCGAAGAATGTTCATGAAAATCGTCATGCAATTCCTGAGAAAAACGTCTAAACAAAAACAACTTTAAGAAAAAGAAAAATATTTTTGAAGAATATGACTTATTAATTATTTCGATCAGTACATATTTTTATTTTCTTTTTACAGTGCATCTATTTTATCTAAGTGATTCAATGCAACTGAAACAACATTACACGCCGCACATAAATCGAAGTGTACAAAATTCATCTGCTTTGGAATTTGTGTTATTAGGAAGTCACTTCAAAAATAAAGTAAGAATTCAAAAAGGAAATGTTACAGTGTTTCCCGAGATATTAAAAAAATTCGCGATATCTTATCTTTTCTGATTTATAGAGGTCGTGCTACTACAGGTTTTATCAGACAAAAATATTTTAATAAAAATGTGTTGTAGAATGACTGAAACTGTCAATAATAAGAGAAGTTTTTAATACTCGCTATTAAATGAAATATTTACTTTCAAAATCTTCAATTTTATCACCAAGCTCTTTGGAAAAATGCATAACATAGTACTTTTATGGTTTAAACATTTGTTTAACGATAATTTAAAAAATTTTAAGTTATTTTTATTCACTTCTATTTTAATTATTACCAATCCACGTAGTGTCAACATACACAAAATTATTCTGTACTTGCTATGTACGTATGAAAATCATGAAAAATAAATCTTTCACATTTTTTTAAAAAAGTAAAGGAAACTTTTTTAAGTACAATAAAGAGCTATACTAAATTTTAAGAAGATGCATCATCTAGAATTATAATCGCAATATTTAACACGAGCTCTTATGAGGGAACACCGAATATTGGGATTTTTATTAATGAAAATATCTTGATTTCTGCGTGGTGAAACGCCTTGAAATTTTATACACATGAGCAGGTTATATCAAAGAAATTTTATGCAAATTTTCAATGAAATCGTAAGAAAATGATAAAACGATAGAACTATATACCTTGAAAAAGAAAAAAATGTATGACCCCACAAAACTGTTAATGTCAGCTAATGATAACGAAATCATTAGCTGTACGTTTTCTCCATTATTGAAGATATTGGACAATCAGTGATTAAAAATGTCAAGCCTTCTATCTTCTACATATAAAACAAAACTGAAATGATGTTAGTGGGTAAGCACATCACTTGAAAACGACGAGAACGATTTGGATATCTTTTTTAATATTCGCAAATGTGTGTATAAAAGTTTTTAGAGAAAGAATGATTGGAAAAATTGCTTGGAAAATGATTATGTAAATTAAAAATATCTAAAATAATATCTAAAATATTTAATATCTAAATATAAAATATCTAAAATACTTAAAATAATATTTACTAAATTTTAGCAGCCATGTATGAAAGTCGAAATATTTTTATTGCAAAATATAAATTTTTACATTTGCTCTTACGGAGATGTATAAAAAATCAATATTTTTAAATGAATACTTCGACCTGTACATTGTATATAAGTCCCTTTCATATTTTATAAACATTTACATATGCATGACTGAAATAAAGTTTTGTGCAAAATTGTAAGAAAATCTATCGCAAAAAATGTTCCGTAGCTCATGAATAATATTTTTCACAGTTAGACAAAGACGCGTCTAAGCAGTTTTTTAAGATCTTTTTTGTTTTTATTGCAGAAACAAACGATACTGAAGGACGAAAAAAAATTGCAACGATCCAACAGAGCTACCAATGTTGAGAGATCAATTCCAATGAGCGGTCAACGGTTTAAAAAAGCACCCGATGAAAAAGAAAACGCAGTGCCAATACAATCCGAACAAGTTGAACTACTTACAGAAACACTGAATGAACAACCGCAAGACCCGCCGATAGAATCCGAACAAATTGAACCACATCCAGAAACATTAGCTGAACAAGCGCAAGACCCGCCGATAGAATCCGAACAAATTGAACCACTTGCAGAAACACTGGCTGAACAAGACAAAGCCCCGCCGATGGAATCCGAACAAATTGAACCACTTACAGAAACACTGGCTGAACAAGACAAAGACTCGCCGATAGTATCCGAACAAATTGAACCACATCCAGAAACACTGGCTGAACAAGACTCGCCGATAGTATCCGAACAAATTGAACTACATCCAGAAACACTGGCTGAACAAGACAAAGTCCCGCCGATAGAATCCGAAAAAATTGAACCACAACCAGAAACACCGGCTGAACAAGGCAAAGACCCGCCGATAGAATCCGAAAAAATTGAACCACTTACAGAAACACCGGCTGAACAAGAC
>JAPYYW010000234.1:0-11945 GCA_030522545.1 Cremastinae sp. A BG-2022a | reverse complement strand
AATTTTAAACAAATTCCTAAATAATCGATAAAACTATAGAACTACCTTAAAGAATCGAAAATAGGAAAATCTCAAAATTTCAAGCGGTGATATCTTTTCATGTCTTTGACGATATCGACTTCATAATAATTTCTGAAAATTTTAGCAAGACGAAATGAATGATTCAGTGCAGACAAAACAAAACCACCGTAAACATCAATTGAAGCAAATAATTTCGACCCTGTGCCCTTTACAGTAATAATCTCCAATAATTCGCACTGAAATTTTAACTGTATATAAAACTAAATTTTTACATTTGACAAGTACGATATTGTGTTAAATTGCATAAAACTTCTGTGAATTGAAATATATGAGAAAATTAAACTCAGTTCAGTACGTCGACAATCGAATCGATATAAAAAAGAGGAAAAACCAGAATAATAAGTCGAATGAGAAAATAAAAATCGGACTAATGAGGTCGAGTGCGTTATTGTAAAAAGTTGGTTTTTGTTTTTCATCATTGATTTTCCTACCGATGGTTAGCTAACTTGAAAAACTAGTTATGGGCAGCGAGTTACCGTTTGACTCTGTATATCGTATAATTCATGGCAACCGCACATAGAAATAAATTTCATTAAGCGCAATCGCTTGGACGGAGGAAGGAGAATAAGAGGACGAAAAGAAACTCTTCTTTCTAATAACCCGACGAGACGATTCGATTTTTAATGAAGGAACGTTGTGTATTTGCGAACGCCCTCTGGCGGATTGAGCTCGTACAGGATATAACGGAATAAACTGGCAATAAGGTTCGGAGTGGCCGGGCGGTCTCGAGCGAGATAGTCGACCGATATGAGGCGCGGCTCGGGTCGGGCCGAGCCGCCGAGAGAGACCGGAGAGAATTCGATGGATCTCGAAACTTTCCACCCACTTTTCTCCGGAAATCGCTCTATGAACTTTCAGCCAAGGATATCGGTCAACATTGGATCATACAGTTCCGGTATCTCCGAAGACGGTTTCCCTCTCGAGATACCAATAAGTACCAAGTATATCCGTTAAAGCTCTCTTAGATTTTTCCCCCTGATGCTCTAACTATATCCTCTGATGTTTTTCTCGAAACTCTTCTCCGCTCTTCGCATTCTTCCTTCCTCCATATATATAAACATTCGTTCATACAAATATTATTATTTTTCAATTTTCTTTCAAGTTACATCAATAAAGCAAATACAACATATCAATGAATAAAATTATCATCTTATCCAGACGAATACTTGATCAAAATTTTATCAAAATTCAAATACTGAAATGTTTATGTATATGAAAATTTTCCTTCCGAAAACTCGAAAACTAGACGATGGGTTTACTAGACATTGCATCTTAACAGAACAATGTTTATTACACACTTTTTATTATTCCAAAATTTTCTGTCAAACTATTGAGACATTCTACATATTCAAATGTGTTCAAGTATATTTATTTACTAAAATTATTATCTATTTCAAGAATTTCAAGCAGATTTTTTTATTTGAATATTTTTTAAATAAAGATTAAGTGTGAAAACCTTTAGCTGTCCAACTACATATTGGGACGCCTTATACACCTTATAACCTGCTAGTGTATGAAGTATTCTTTAATCAATATCTTTTAGTTATATTTACTCTGTAGTTAAACTTTCTTCACCTTCGCAAATAATAAGACTATGCGAGCTTTTTCATCTTTTTATAATAATTATGATTGTTAATTGTGATGATAATATAGAGGTGACATCAGGTACAGGCAAGAGGCCGTGGCGTCTTCTTATCGCTCTCGAATGCTTGAATAATTTCGGCGATTTCTCGCGGTCGAAGAGTATATAGTATATAAGAGTTTTGTATAAATGTATAGCGACGCAGGGGATAAAAAGGTTGGCGGAGCTCGGTCAAATTGCATCGTTCGCAAAGAATGAACCGCCGGGACCGTTTGTCATGCAAATACACTCACGCCTGATGGGCAAAAGTAAGATGGTAATTCCGAACGAATAAGGAAGGGAGAAAAATATAACGATATGGCCGCCTGGCTGCTTTGCGCTCCGGCTCGAGCGGATGGGCTATTGTCGCTCGATTTTCATCTTTTAATTTATCCCAAGTTGGAAGACTTCGCGGCGAGTTGCTGCTCGCGAGAGTCCGCCTTCGTCTTTATGCCGACGAGCTTTTGAGGACACGCGCCGAAAATATTTGAAAAATACACTCAGATAAAATAATGATCGATTTAACTATACAAAAGTGACAACTTTTCATTCATTATCATATCGAACTAATTATCTTTAGATTATATCCTAAATATACTTTATTTTACGTTAAACATGTATTTAGTTATAAAATAATAAGCATTGTTGTCACTTTATTATGATTAAATCCACTATATCGCATGATTTATCTCAGTGTAGCGACTGAGTTATGTCACTTTATTTAACGTAAAAATCACTTAGCTCTTCTCCATTCGTTGTTTGTCTACCCCTTTTTTGAAGAAAATGTCCACCTGCTTCGACGTTTGCAGCGCCATCATCGATATAACCATCGTAAAACTTTTTCAAACGTTCCTGCTTCGTCGTTTACGTACAACAAATCAGGATATTTCTACGTACGGACCATTATCACAAGAATGCGTACAAAGTTGAAGCAAAATTATGGAGTTTTCGCATAAAGTTTGCAGTTACCGTTTCGCTCTCGACCGGAAGTACGCGCGGCGAAGTGAAATTAAAAAGTACACGTTACTCAAGAGTCGCCCCCTCTGCGACATTCGAGAGCGAAAAGTTTCGCGGTGTATGTATATACATATATGTTTACGAATTTGGTGAAAATACGGAAAAAGACGTTCGACGATTCCGTGAACGACGCCGATATGCGAGTTGCTCGAGTGCGACGCTGAATGGAGCAGACGTTGTGTTTATGTTTGACGCGAGGGAGCACAGGTTAAACGTTTACTCGGTTATGGAGGTGAAATCCTCGAAGCGCGAGAGGGCAGACGGTTGATTAACGAGCTCTCGTACAGCCATTTGGTCCGACTAGCATGGCGCGAAAGATAGAGAATAAGAGACGGAGATCGAGCGAGAAACGAACTTTCCGGATAGCCGCACCAGCAAGGTACGCGGCTTCTCCGAAGATCTTGTCGTAACGCTCGCTCTTTCCCTCTGTCTTGCGCGGTTACATATTCTCCCCCGTATATGCGAAGAATACACACGCGGAAATAATAAGCACAACTCCGGTACAAACTACCGCCGGCGCGTATATACTATACTTTTGAGAAAATGACTCCGCAGTCATTTGTCGACTTTATCGCTCCCGAATGTATAACCTCGTTTGATTATATTCCCCGGGACGAGGCGCGTTTTCTACGCGGGCGAACTGTATACGTACGTGTATCGCACGTGGAAGATACGAGAGGGCGCGACGATCGTTTCGCAAAGAGAAACGGCGGGACGGCTAATCGGAGCGTGAGACCCGCCGAAGGACGAAAAAGAAGATTTGAGAAGTCAGCCGAGTTACTCGGAGATTGCCGCATGTATGAGAAGTTGACGAAAATAAGTCGCGGTACGGTGATAAGATATATATTTGCATTTTAGTACAGTACTTACCCCGTCGTGCGCCAAAGTAACGGCGGAATAATATAGAGCGTAGGGCCCCGGGAACGCGGGCAGACACGCCGCTCGCTCGCGCCTCTGTGTTCGCCTGCCGAAATGTCTGAGCGTGTGCTTGCGTCGGTTGGTTACAGGCGACACGGACGTGGGATTTTGTGCTCTCTGCCTCGCAGTGACGTCCGCCGCCCCTTTCGTGTTTCTCTCCAAACGGCCGTGCTATTCATTCGTCTCCCCCTTTTCCCTCTCTCTCTCTCTCTCTCGTCGCGTCTTTCTGTTTTTGCAGAATGTGTACTTCGCGCGCTCCCTTCAACGTTTCGCCAACAACGCATCAGACTTTCCCACTTGTTTTCCTCTCCCTTTTCCGAATTCTTGCCTCACTCTCGCGCTCTCTTTTTCTTCCCATCCTGCTGCCTTCCACGACTCATCCTCCGTTCTATACCGGTTACAGTCAAAATTCTCCCAGAGTTATCGCAGAGGTGGGTTTTCGCGGGGCCGGAGGACTCTCGTTACGTATTTCAATGCGCATAAATCGAGAAAGCTCGATCAGCGCCGAAGGGTTAACTCGCGAACGCTTTTCCTTGTCGGTTAAAATTCCAAAAAAGCATCGAATCCGTTTCTATGAGCATAAAAATTCGGTAAATAAAGAAACCAAAGTTTATTCGACGCCGGGATTTTAACATCGTAGATGCATCACACGTGAGGTAAAAAAACAGTTCGCGTCTGGAGAGGAAATAACGTAGAGTCGTTCGGAGCGATGCCAAATAAATAAATAAATAAATGGGGAGGAGAGACGGAAGATCGAGTCTCGGTGTAATGCGGGGGGAAAACAGGAATGCGACATGAGGGACGATTTTTTCTTGCTTCCACTCGCGCGGATGAGGATTCACGCGCGTGCGAACGGCCGGATAAAGATTGAATCGCTCTTTTGGGAAGCGTTTCATCGCGGGAGGCGCGTCGATGAAGCGAGAGAGAGAGAGAGAGAGAGACGCGTGGGCGAGAAAATAAACGAACGCGCGTGTGACGAGCAGGAAGGAAAACTTCGAGGCCCGTCCAAAGTGCGCATCGAATGAACGATGGGACGAACGACAACTTTCTCCCTAGCTTTTTATACCCGTCGATATGTATGTATATATTACGAGCGGACCCTCGTTCGCATCACGTTTTCTTCTCTTTCTCCCTATCACGCGTTCTCGGCTCTTCGCTCATCCTCTTCCACTCCGGATCGCCGCCGGTTGACTTAACGAAAAGCATATTCGACAGGAAGCACTCGGCTATACCCTTTCTTTCCCTCTCTGTCTCTCTCTCTCGCTCCTGTCCCCGACCCTTCGCTCCTCGTTGTCACCTCGAAATCCTCCCTCAGGTCGCAAGGTCGCTAAAGGTCGCAGGCGCGCCTCTTCTTCAATTCTTTTTTTTTTATTCGAAAATTTATCAAAAAATAATTGATTAGAGGCTTCCTGTTCTTTTTTATGTATAGAACATATATTTTAAACTCACAAATAAGATATAAGGAAAATAAAAAATGTAATTGAAAAAGTATAGCGATACGCGCGGTTTTTCGTTTGAATAAAAAATCGTTTCAAATCCAGAAGTAATTTTGAATTTCGATTGCAGAATGAAGAGAGGCCGAGGAGGGTGACCCCGCGTCTGGAATGCCTTTTACGAGTTTCACCGATGTGGAAGAGCGGACAGAAGGATTCGCGGTGTACGCGCGCTCTCGCCGAACCCTGGGAGAATTCCGAGTGGCCCTTTTTATCCTCGATCCAGCCGACGCCCGTCTCTCGGAGTTTTTCCAGCACGGATGAATAACTCGAGCGCGCTATGGTTACTCCTGCGGAGATCGACCCGGATATTTATGGTAAATGGCGCTTGATTTATCGCCCTTCGATTCCCGTTATCGGCCAAGTCACTCGAGAATTATTCAATGAGAGAGCCTGCTCCATAAGCCGAAATCACTAACTGATTGGTTGAATTATCGAATCAACGTCTCTCCTCGTGCCCGGATACGCGCCGACGGAGAAGCGCAGAGAATAAGGAGAGAAAAGAATAAGCGTATCTTATCCCCTCTCTCTCTCTCTTATTTTTATCGCTTCTCGCCCGTGTCTCGAGAGAAGCGAGGATGGAGCTCTCGCCAAAAATTGTTCCCTTTTATGTGAAAGCTTTCCATATAATATACGGCGAGAAGTGTTTGCGAAAGTGAGCGTTGAGAGGAGACGAGTTACAGGGGGCAAAGAGTATCTCGAAATTAGAGCGGTGTAAGGAATGGTTAATGGCCGTCTCGCACGGCCCTTCTTACCACCGGCGAAAAACCGGGAGGGGGTGAACCAGAACCGTTTTATGGGACTATGGTTTTACGAGCGCATTTAACCCACCCACTTCCGAAAGCTTTCCCCCCCCCCGTCCCCTCCCTCCCTTTCTTACATCTTCGTGAATTTCGCTCGAACGAGAGCCAGCTCCGCGAAACCTCTGGAAATACCGCGACGTCGATCCGACCTCCAGTCATCGACTGTCATCCCCGACGTTCTTTCCCTCGAGGATTTTATCGATATAATAAGTCGCCCCCTTACTCTCCTAACTCTTGGTCACCTTGTGTATCGTTTTGTGTCTCATCATCATCATCATCTCTATACACATTTGCGCTATCAGATTCGCGATCGATCCAGACCTCTCGATATTTTCCTGATCGTCTTTTTCATCTTTCGCACTCTTTATGATATTTAGCAGGATGGAAACGAGCCTGAGGACATTATTATTGTTACGTTAGAGAATTATTGAACAGAGCTACGAAGTGAAAGAAATGCGAAAAATACAGTTTTCCTGAATATTTATTCAAATATAAGGCATATATATCGCGTTTGTTTAGTATCTTAAAAACTTTACTCTCGAGTCATTGGTATAATCAGACATTTTCTTGACATTTTATAAATCTATTTTCTAATTAATCAATATATTATATATAAAAATTGAAATAGTGAAATATATGCAAGACAAACGAATCGTCTGCGACTCCTAGATTATCCATTCGTTAGATAATTCGTATTTGACACACATGAGGAAGTGGTAATAATATCACCAGTATATGAAATTTAAACGTACCCATTACGGAGGCCGTTCATTTTGAAATGAATCACTAATTCGAGCCGAATGTAGCAGACGTCTAGCTTATTCTCAAATTTATGAATGCTTGTAACGGGAATGACGCAAAGTTGCAAGTATCTCCGCGTTAACGGACCTGACACGAGCTTCGGTGATATCTCGCCGGGGGAACGAGAGAATCGTGGCCAGGGCGGAACGGAGAAAGGCGAGAGCGGATCTCGGAAGTGGAGTGTATAACCGGGAGGATAACGGATCGCAGCGTCGTACGGGATCGATTGACAGGGCAAAGGCAGTTTGAGAAACTGGGAGAGAGAGGACATAAAGGAGATTGGACGAGGGTTCCCGGCGTGGAGGAAAAGCTCTCGCGCGAGCACCGAGGCAAAAATCCCCCATGGGTAAATCCACATATGAGAAATTCCCGTTCATCTCGTCCTCCTCCCTCGCTCTTCTTTTTTTTATATATATATCAATGACTTATTTTTTCCTTCTCCTTTTTATTATCATCGACTCTGCTTCGAGAATACCGGCACGACTCGTCGTAGATTTTATTTATCGCGGACCCGCGAGTCATGATTTTTTCTCGTGTTCCTTCTTCGAGGGGTTATGAATTCACGAAAAATCGAAGCAAATGCATTTCTGTCACGGTCAGCGAGAGAATTATTCATGAGACGAGGACTGCGACAGTTTTTTCTTTTTTTTGGAATCGTAAACGAAGTGTTGAAAAAAGAAGAAAAAATGAAAAGTTTATTCGGATAAAAAGGACGGAGGGGGATGTTGCAAGTTGAATGAGAATAGCTTCCATTTCTGTATCGAGTCACTGGCTCTATCCACTTTGGCTTCGCTCTCATATGCGCTTTATACCGGCTGTATTCGGCAAACATTTGTATCCCGTATTCCCCCCCCCCCCCGCTGTGCTCGCTTCTTCCCATTGACCTTTCTTCTCCCATCGATATGTATAGCCGCTGCGGAACGGAGTCGTCGAAAAGCTCCCTACGTTCGCGGAAAAACGTTATAAAACGAGATGAGAGATGAGAATACGATCGCACTTCCGGTTGAGATTTTCCCCCGCTGAAAACGATGAATCAGCGACGGAGCTGCCACGTCTCTGAGCGTCGAAACGGAGCGAACGATCGGCGAGTCACTCGACAATTTTTATTCTCACGATTATACTCACTGCGAGCGGAATCGCGTCATTTTTTTTTTTTGACACGAAAGAAGACGAAAAATAAGGGAAATCGTGTGATCGCTCTCGGTGAGAATTTTTTCCGGAGGTCAGAAGTCGTTGGAGAATATCACGCGAGGACTCGTCGATTCTGCATCAAACTTGCACGATATAAAATAAAATGTGACAAGCATGAATTTCAGTTTTCGCGGATGAGATTTTCAAGTTGCACGCGATGCCACAGATCTTTCGCCGTCTCCCTTTACACCCGCGTCAGTTTTTTTTTCATCGATGGCTCAGAGACGCGGAATTTTCATTGATTATCGATATTTATGCGGTGTTCGTTTGTGTTGCAGGGTCGCGAGTTTTAGACTTGAAAGGTTGAAAAAAAGGGATGCAAAAAAGAAAGGATGGGACGCAGGAATCTCCGAGTGGGTGCGGGATGTACGGTTCGATAGTTTTCGTTTTTCCTGCTCTCCTATACACTTTCCACCGGTTATCTTTTTACAACAGAGGTACAAGCTTTTCCACGGTTGCACTCCATATTTTTGTTTTTATCGATTCATTTTTAATAACTCTCTCTCTCTCTCTCTCTCTCTCTCTCTCTACAGCTCTCTCGCGGGTCCATTGCGAGGGGAACGCGGAAATAAATTTATGGAAAGGCTCGTCGCTTCTGAAAAAGCTTCTAGAGGGCGACACATGTGCCCGAGAATACGGAAGAAAATTCTCCGGAAAATGGAGAAAGAGAGCTCGCATCGTGCACGGACTTTGGAAAGGAATAATTCTGCATACGCGACCGTGCTGCTCTCTTCGAATTCCGCTCGTATCAGGCAAGTGAAATTTTATCGTTATGTTTTCGAGTCTCTTTCCTTCCTCGCCCCCCCCCCCCCGGCCCACCTTTTTTCCGCCTATTATTCCTTCTCTCATTTCCTCGTTCCGTTTCAATAACAATTTCACCTTGCAACGACCCCAAAGCATCTTTCGCTCCGCGAGCGGGAAAGACGGAGGAAAATAGGAAGCAAATGTGAGGGTGCATGTGTGTATCGAGCCCGGGTGTAGCAGGGTCGACTTTGCCGCATGAGCCAGCGAAATTGAAGCGAATTTATGGAACCCGGAAGCTTCCGTTCCTCGTATCCTGTTATACCTCTCTCTAGCTATCCTCCCCCGAGCCTCAACTCTTCTCCTCCTCCTCCTCCTCCTCCCGCTCCATCCATATCCCTTCCTCCTTGTTTATCTGTCCGTCCGTCTGTCCCGCTTTCCCCGACTGCCGTGATCGAGGCTGTAAACCGAATGAATCCGTAATTGGACGGATATTTGGACAAAAATGGAAGCGTGTACGAAACTTTCCTGAAAAATTGTTCACGCGACTTCCTTCGACGTGTTTTCCACTTTTGTTCCACTTCTGCTCTCGAGGCAAACATTTTATCTCGATACTCTCACACTGCGGTCGACGCGTGAGATGTCCGATTACGAACATTTATCGAGAATCTATACCTTGCTCGATTCTGTTGCTCCAAAATTATTTATCATTTTATAAAGACTAGGCTGATTCATTGTTGCATTAAATTAAGATATTTTATTTAAAACTTTAGCAATCTTTTGAATTTCTAAATATTTTGTTTCATGGCGTCGGGCATACGGGAATCGGACTTTTAGTTCTTTTTTGCATGATTATTTTACGTCTCATCAATGGAAAATGAATGCACGAAACTTTGGAATTTCCACAATATACTATTTTTACATTTATGCATCTACATATATAAAAATAAATCGCGTACTGATAAAAATCAATTGATTCCTTTAAAAGGTTTATTTTTAGCATAGAGGTAAAATAGAATGTGATACGCAGTAACGGAAAAACTATTTTAATATTGCTCTTTGCGAATTTTCTGTCCAAATTTTCGATGCAAACACTGTTTGTTACTTATAGGTTTTCTATAATTGCAGTTTCATGTTCGATAACATTTATAATGGCTTTGTCACTTAGAAGCTCGTCTTTAATATTCATGATATTCGTCCCGGAGGTGCGGGATGAATGAAATGTCTAATCCCTGCGAAATATACGAAAATCGGATTGTACTCGTAAAATACGTGCGAGAAAAATTCGTCCCTCGACGTGAGCTTTGAGTGACGAAAATCTCGACGGACGTTGATCTCGCCAAAGTATTAAATCCTTGCCGTTATTCCCTCATCCCTCAATGGACAATTAAATATTTATTTTTATTTCACCGCGAGGCTATATATCTCCTGGCCAATTTTTTGTACAACTCGCGAGACTTTCCGTTTTATTTTCATTACTGGATTATCGTTGTGATTTATCTCGCGTGTTGACTGCTCGTCCCGAAATTTGGTCGATCGAGTAACTGATGCGGACGGCTTTCGGCCGCGATTTCTCTCGAAACGTAAACTTTCCGGATCGGATTCGCCCGGCATAGTAGAGTATATCTCATTCTCTCGCGGCAGCTCTCTCCATATCTCTCTTTAATTTCCACCGCTGTCGGATTTCGGTATAAATTGAAATACACATTTATGATCGTTGTGCGGTGTGTCATTGCGGCAGCGTATAATGGCCAGTTAAACCACGCTGGAAGGGTACTCTCCTCGGCGAGAGGGCCCTGCCCCGATTTTATGGCGAATCGTTCAAAGAGCAGCAGACACGCTCGTCCATATCCCCGACTTTTTCAGAATCGGCAACATTTTCCATTTTTACAGCTTCCGACGCGCTTTTTTTCCGGCTCTCGTCATTCTTTTGACCCCGTTCGCCCATGAACGTGCGCGCAATACTTCGTTATACGAATGTGTACGGTGACAGACGAGAAAAGGATCGACACGGCCGCGGCGAGGAAATAGAGACGATTTCGCGGTCAGATAAACGTGAAGGAACGATTCTAGACCAGAGCTTCCAACGAGAGAATGGGAAACAAAGAGGGAACGATTAATAGAAAGAAAGATAGATAAATCGATGAATACACTGCGAGAACAGATTTAGTTGATAAATATTTCGTCGAAACAACTATTTCAAATAATTAAAATTCAGTTAAATTAAATTTATAGTTCAATTTGCAAAATAATATCGTTGAATGTATTGAAAAAAATATTTTGCTGAATCAACCAAATTTCGTTTTCAATATAGGCTTATCGTGCTCTAGCAAACTATAGGATAAATTATACATACTACAAATATTTTGGAAAATCGTATTAAAAAAATAATAATAATCATACGCAAAATATAAGAGAGCTTAAAAGTGAACTATATTATGCTGAGAGAATTGCACATTACTGTAGAATGATAATTCATTGAATTAAATTTAAATTTTAATACGTAGTAATAAATTGAAGGAATCTTTTTAGCGAGCACAAACAAGACTGTCTTTTTTCATAATAAACCAAATATCATGGCGACGAAACATATCATTCAATAAATAGTAACAGCGAATTTCATTTAACAAGCTCGTTGCGAACATTGTTGAATATCAAGCTTCTTATTAAACTTCACACTCCTATATTACTATAATTCAATAGCAAACAAAAAATAAATAATATAAATTATTAAAAAAATTTTATAAAAAGGGCAAAAGACCTATATTTGTATATGAGGCCTCTAATCGATTCATCGGAATAGAGCGTGTATTATGCGGAGCGCATTGACTTTTGGCTAATATCTACTCATTAGAAAAACAATTTGACGTGCGCTGCTTATTTGGAAATAATGACCTTGAAGTTAAAATAAGTTATAATAATTATTAATTTCATTTTGCAACAATTTTCTAGAATTTCTCATCACAAAGTGGATATCGTCGAAGACACGAAAAGATATCGCCACTTGAAATTTTGAAATTTTCCTATTTTCGATTCTCGATTCAATATGGATGTCCTTGAACGAGCCAAAATTTATTCTCAGCTTACTTTTATTCCAACTTAACTGATGCGTATAATAATGTGAGAACAACTTTGCAATTGAATTTTCTACTATTTGTAGCAAATAGACCTGGACAAATATACCTGAATATTTCAGGGATCGTAAACATAAAAAAAAAAGAGAGAAAATTCGTCGAGCGTAACGAGGAAAAAAAATTTTCAAATTTTCGTTAATCCCTC